>VUQI01030169.1:0-13128 GCA_015106735.1 Paratilapia polleni | reverse complement strand
GTGACATCTGCTCTGTGATTCATAAAGCAACAATAACAAGTCAATTAATAGTTTAATCAGACACCAGACCGTGAAACATTTACCTAATCAGTTCCCCACCCCACCCCCACCCATCCATTTAACAAACACAAAACAGTGTCGTCAGCATACAGTGTTAACTTTGTGGTAAAATTACTTTGTGAGTCCAGAATTTCAGAAAATTAACTCAAGTTTTACCAACAAACAGATGGAGAGAGTTGGACCCAATTTCTTTGATTTTTGTCTGCAACATCCCTCTTGTAACTCCCATCTACAACCAACACATCCAAAACTAAAGATGTATCCACAGCTCCACCCAGCCCACTTGCTGTACTCTAGAATCACTCAAAAAATTAAACACTTTTAATGCACAGGCGTGTTGTGGTCAAGAAAGTGTAATTTGCACTTTGGACTTCACAAGAGCCTTGTCTCATGCTTTTGGACACCCCAAACATGGGAAGGCTGAATGCATGACCATGAAATATTAAAGCTATCACATTGGTAATGTGTCGCAATATGAGTTGCACATTAAGAAAATCCAATCAAATGCTTTAACATTGCAATGAAGTGTTAAATCATACTGAGTGTACACATGGCAAGCAACACCTTTAAGTACCAAGGAATCCATAAATGCAAATAGTGTTGGATTGTAAAAGTGGCATATTCAGTTGATTTATTCATGCCTTGATTTCTCTCAAATCAGAATGTATTTTGTGAAGCTTAAAAATTTAGAGTAATTTTAACAGTTAGAAAATGTCAAAATGGGACATAGCCTAACAGAACTAATTCATAGTCATTTTGGAAGACATTAATATCTATCCATTAACATCTACTTACAAAATAGATTTTAGATTACAATAAAATCTAATAGATTACAATAGAGATTTTTCTAAGCTTAGTAGTTTTTACAAGTTTAACTTTGCCCAATTTGCTTTAATAATACTTACCTCTAGATTAAAACACCATGTAACAAAAAAACAAACATTTTTTTCTTTTGTTTTTTCCTGATCGTTTCAGAACTCTGTAATTCTTCATGGCATAGATACAACAAGGTTCTGGAAACATTCCTCAGAGATTTTGGTCCACATTGACATGATAGCATCACACAGTTGCTGCAGATTTGTTGGCTGCACATCCGTGATGCGACTCTCCTGTTCAACCACATTGCAAAGGTGCTTTACTGGATTGAGATCTGGTGACTGTGGAGGACATCTGAGTACCGTAGACCCACTGTCATGTTTAAGAAACCAGTTTAAGATAATGTGAGCTTTGTGACATGGCGGGTTGGAGCAAGATGGCAGGATGGATCCATGCTTTCATGGTGTTTATGCCAAATTCTGACCAAATCGTCCGAATGTTGCAGCAGAAATCTAAGCAGTCTGGCTATTCTCCTCTGACCTCTGACAGGGCATTTTCTACCAGAAACTCCTGCTCACTGGATATTTTCTCTTTTTCACACCATCCTTTGTAAACCCTAGAGATGGTCGTGCGGGAAAATCCCAGTAGATCAGCAGTTTCTGAAATACTCAGACCAGCCTGTCTGGCACCAACAACCACGCCACATTCAAATTCACTTAAATCACCTTTCTTCCCCATTTTGATGTTCGGTTTGAACTTCAGAAGGTCGTCTTGACCATGTCTACATGTCTATATGCATTGAGTTGCTGCCATGTGATTGACTAATTCGATTTTTGCATTAAAGAGCAGCTGAACGGGTGTACCTAATGAAGTAGCTAGTAAGTGTGTATATTATTATTTTCAAACTTTGCTTTTGTGACCAGTGTTCCTACCACTTTCATAAAACACAGCACAGCCAGTAACTAGTAGCATAAGTAAATTTAACCTCTGCTGCTACATTAAGATGTATGCCAATCAACAAACAAACATTAGTAGTTCTGATTTAGCACTGAAATAAAATATGTGCTTTTTCATGCAGCAGTATGTGGATGGTAGAAAAACATTAGAAATCAAATAATTAACTGCCACTTTTTCCTGGACTGATGTGATTTTAGTTTGTCCAGCTGATTCTAGTTTTTCAACTTCAGAACACCTTCACTTTAAAAAACCTTGGGCAGAAATTAAGTTCCAAAGTAAGACTTGAAAAATTGCTGCCGCCGCTGTTGGGTTCATGCTAGGTTTGTCATTTGTGTTGAAAAATGTTCAAAGTGTGATGTAATATCATAACAGAAAAGCCATGAAATAAATACGCTTTCACTGTTTCAAACTCTGAAAGTGTACACTGCAACCGAGACCTCCAACATTATCCACCCACAGCTGTCACACAGAGAAAGGATTCATTAAGCGTGTTGCTTGCTGTGTGAACACATAATAATGAGAAACAATGTCACCGGTAAACCCACACTGCCATGTTAAAAAGCCAGGGCAATAATGCAAACCATGGATTAACACCAAGGAGCACAACATGTGTATTATATCATCTTACACAATTAATTACGTTTGGCGTTCTCAGTGCTCCCAAGATGACACAGCAAAACAGATTCTCACTGAATTTTGGCAGGTTGTATATAAAGCAAAATAGAGAAGCAAACAAAAAAACATGTTCTAGCATGAGCATACATGCAAAAAAATATTTTGGTGTTCAAAAATGGATGAATTGGAGCAAAACTATATACATTACATGGACAAAAGTACTGAGCCACCTACACATTACACCTACAGGAGCTGCACAGCCATGGAAACCCATACCATGAAGTTCCACTCAGCAACCCCGCCCTGTAACGTGGTCTGCCACTTTGTGGCTGAGTTGCTGTGGTTCCTCAACGCTTCCACTTTGCAGTAACACCACTTACAGTTGATCGTGGAATATCTAGGAGGGAAGAAATTTCACCAACTGACTTATTGTAATGGTGTCATCCTGTCACAGTACCACGCTCGAATTTAGTGAGCTCTTACAACGACCCATTCTTTCACAAATGTTTGTACAGGCAGCCTGCGTGACTAGCTGCGTGATTTCACACACCTGTGGCAATGGGACTGAAAACACCTGGATTCAAAGATTAAGAGGTGTGGCCCAATACTTCTGTCCGTATAATATATGTTTGAATGGTGGTGAATGGTTTGTCTCTCAGAACATTTCAAGTTGAAGACATGTACTTTCCGTAACATTTCCTTATTTTACAGTTTGACAAAACTGACAATGAACGTGATACAATAAAATCCACAAAGGTACTCCATTGTAATTCTAGTAAGTTGTAAAAAATATTTCTTAGTAAGGATTAGTGTACAATACAGTTGTGATTCCATTGGCTTGATTTACATTGGATTGTGTGTCTATGAGATAGCAGTCAAGGTCCTCCCATCAGCAGGTTCTTGTTATGTATTGTGTAGCTTATGTACCCTTTAAATGTAACTTAAATTTGAATGGGTTTCAGTTTGGAGTTTTATTAAGGCTGGTTCTCTACTGGGTAAAATTGTTGTATGGCGTACACTACACCAACAATGTTAGCTGCTGATTGGCCAATATTAACACCAAATATATATCCAGCAGCCTTTTATTACAGAGGCATCTTGACTGAGGATGTGTCAAAACAATTTTAATACAATTTACATTTTCTTACTTTCTCATTTATAATAAAAATATTCTAGGGTGAAAGCAGATGGAAATCAATTGAAAACCAACATTACAACTCAATAAAAGCCGGTGGGAAGACAGGCCTTCTATTCAGCCAAATAGAAGAAAAATAATACGGAGCAGAGGAAGAAATCAAAATAATGAAATGGCAGTGCAGTGAGGAAAAATAATGCACTACTTCTTTTCACTAAGGAATGTAATGCCTTAAAAGACAGTAACATAGAAGTATATCTGCTCTGCAAAAACAAACTGAGTTTTTTCATTATGAATTTTCAAACTGAACTAGCCTGTTAAAATGGGAACATCATTTTATATTAGCCTTTGCTGCCTTTTTGGTTGTGTTTTTTCTTTTTTCTTTTTTTTTTTTTTTTTTTTTTTTTTTTTTTTTTTTTTATAATAAATTTTTTTTTTTTTTTTTTTTTTTTTGGAATGAAACCCTTTGTTTGCTTTTGTGGCTCATATGGGCCAGAAATGATTTAAAAAATAAATAAATATCCTTGATTTGAAAAGCCTTTCATTTCTGGGTATTTTTGTTGAAGCCATCCTGCTATTCACATGGACACAGAGCATCAGTCATTACTATACTGAAAGGTGAAAACAGCTGCTGCATGAGCTCTGAATGCAGTGGATGAAAGCTTAAATATTGAGCCAGTGAGGACAGGCAGGAGTTTTGACTGAAATGAACTGTAGAAGTCTTCATCTCCACTCTTTTTGCCTGAAGTGAGCCCTACGTGTAATCCGTTGTGTCCTCCAGTGGTCTCCATGACAACATGATGAGGCAACGCTCATGTTCTCTTGACCTCAGTGTTCAGGGAACCGTGCATTTCAGCACAGATGTCGCATACGCCCACCTTTAGCCCACAGAATAGCTCACGTTTCTCTGTAGAAGCTGGCTTCGAGTCCCTGTTTTTTTTTTCTAATGATGAAGCCATCACCCTTATCCACAAAGCGCAAGTCTAATTGCAAGTGAGCCATTGTACTCTTTTGTCACATGAAGTGTTCTGTTTTCCATCATCGCATCAACCGTGCAAGAATGATGGATAATCTTGGTGATTTTAGTCCACTTGAGGCACTTTGTAGACTTCCCAGGAATATCCCATTAAGTTGTGGGTATGCACCTAAAATCTGGTCATTTTGTGCGGAAGAAGAGTCACGTGACACATGAAACGCCCCTTTTATGTGCGTGCACATACTGTAGAGCCCAAAGCAGAAACCCCGGTTTAACAGAGAAAGTTGATAACCACCATTGTGATGCCCGTTATCTCTGACTAGGGTTTTAAACCTGGTTGTGCTTAACTTCCTTTGTAGTATACCCCTCAGGTGAGACCTGTTCCCTCATTATTTCATGATAAATTAAGCAGATAAAATATCTAGAGTTGATTCTAAGTGTTGAACTTGTATTTGTTAGCTTTTCACTGGAACTCTCAACATGAGGTCCAGAGAGATATCGGTGCAAGTGAAGGAGGCAATCAATAAGCTGAAAACACAAAAATAAACCTACGAGATACAGAGTAAAACCTTTAGGAGCAGCAAAATCAACAATCTGGTGCATTCTTAAAGAGAATGAATGCACTGGCAAGATCAGCAACACTAAAAGGCCTGAAAGACCACAGAAGACAATTAAAGTAGGTTATTGAAAATTCTTTCCTTGGTTTAAAAAAAACTCCTTCACAAGATCTAGCCAAGTCAGGAACACTCTTTAGAAGGTAGGTCTATCACTGTCAAAGTCTACAATCAAGAAACACCTTCATGAATGGAAATACAGAGGGTTTACAACAAGGTGTAAACCACTAGTTCCACAGAAGACCGGGAAGGTCAGATTAAACTTTGCTAGAAAACATCTAAAAGACCCTGAACAGTTATGGAAAAAACAGTTTTGGACAGATGAAACCAAGATTAACTCATACCAGAATGACGGGAAAAGAAAAGTATGGAGAAGGAAAGGAAGAGCTCATGATCATTATCTGAATCATACCACATCATCTGTCAAACCTGTTGGGGGCACTGCGATGGCATGTATAGCTGCCACTGGAACCGGGCCATTAGTGTTTACTGTGTGTGTGATTGCTGATAGAATTAGCAGGATTCAGCCAAATGCTGCAAAGCTAATCAGACGGAGCTTCATAGTATGCAGACCCAAAGTATTAATGTTAAAAAATTATGTTAGTACTTTTGAGCCTCTGACTGTAATTCTTAAACAGTTAGTGTAATACCTTTGTTAAACCCATGAATTAAAGCTGAAAGTCTGCACTTCACATTTTGATTGATTTAAAATCCAATGTGGTTGTCTACAGAGGCAAAATTACAATAAATATGTCACTGACCAAAATAAATACTAACTGTACTTCAAGTTGGATACCTTTGGGTTACAAAAAATTAGCTAATAAAGTCTAAGGTCTGTGCCATATGGACAGCTGAATGATTGGGGATACAAATAACTGCAAGGTCCCAGCTTTAAGTCCAGAACTTTATTGCAAGTCATTGTTGTCTGTCTCCTTTTGTATTCTGTCTGCCTGCAGTCTCCTTCATCATTATCCAAACAAAATGTAGGGTTGAGTACAAGTATCCACGTGTAAGTGACATTTCATATTGGGAAAGCAAATTTTGTGATAATTATGGGCTTATTTATTTATAGGAAATGAGCAATTTGTTTCAAAAGTTACTGACAGAGAGAGGGGTTGAAAGTTGAAACGTTTTAATTTGAAACACTGCTACTCTGCTACTTCAAAAACCTAGTAAAGACAACATCCTTCAGAGGTTGGACAGGTTTTCAGTAGTTTGTGCAACACGTGGTTGGCACAAAAGAGCCAACAGAGTCCTGTGGGGGATGATATTTTTGGTAGGCCAACCCTGAAGCCCTGGTTCCAGTGGTTTTCCAAAGGATTTTGGGTTGTCACCACTTTTATGCAACCGCAAGAAGTAAAATGCTAACATTAGGTAATAAAGAAAATACACCACCCAACTTTAATGTCACCACTTTGCTCCTGTGTTCAGCGTGATGATGTTGAATGTTCCCAACAACCTTTAGTCTCATTTAGCCACTTGTTAGCAAACACATTCTCTGCGACATGTAAAAGCTTCAGCAGTACTTCTGAATTTTATGGTGTAGAACAAAACTTGAAAACTTGTGTTAGCCACAGAGCTAATTTCAGGCATCTAACCAAGAACCCATTCAGAAAACTCATTAAAATCAAGACAAGAGAGCAAGAAGTGCCAAACTCATTTTCAGATTTTAGGGCAGACGTCTGTAGCACTCTATTGTGGCTTTATCTAAGTTATGCTAACTCTGCACTCTCCCTCTTGATTGTAGAGATTTAGGAAAAAATGTGTTGCATAAAACAACACAGTATGCACTCACCGTCACTTTGTTAGGTACACCAGTTCAACTGCTCGTTAATTCAAGTATCCAATTAGCCAATGACATGGCAGCAACTCAGTGTATTTAGGCATGTAGACATGGTCAAGACAACCTGCGGAAGCTCAAATGGCACCTCAGAATAGGGAACATGGCATCATTGTTGGTACCAGATGGGCTGGTCTGAGTATTTCAGAAACTGCTGAGCTACTGCTGATCTACTGGAATTTTCCCAAACAACCATCTCTAGGGTTTACAGAGAGAAAGAAAGAAAATATCCAGGGAGCTGCAGTTCTCTGGGCAAAAATGCTTTATTCCTGCTTGATGATGATTAAAAGCACGACAGCTTGCCATTTTAGATAAGAACTGTTTGGTTCTGTTTCTCTGTGGCTGCAACACAACCACACGTTTGTTCAGAAGTGGCACCAGAATTGATCTGCTGCAGCCGACGAGCTACTGCACCTCAGCAAGCTGATAAGGAAACAAGCAACTGTGTGGCCTCTTGAGAAAACAGCGCCTCTAACATGATGGCAGCAAGAAATAAGATGCAGCTTGAATGCTGAATGTCACAATGCGTGTATTTCTTGGAAGCAGGAGGACGGAGGATCAAAAGGAAAAGGGGGCGCTTTCAGATCCTGTGCATGGTCTGAATTCGAAGTCTGGGCTGTATAACTGATGGATTTCCCATATCTCTTTGAACTTGGTGAGGAGCATCCCGGCCCTCCTCACAACTTTTCAGCATTGTCAAATGGATTTTCTTACCCTTCATGTGATCAAAGTCAGAAGCAGTAGATATAGATTATTTATGTTTATGGATTTTTCTGCTGGCTCGGAGAATCAGATGTGTTCTTTAGATGAGGGGTTTGCATCAAATAACAACAGCAGGACATCAAAAAAAGACTTCGTATGCCAGTCATGCATCAGGGTGTACTGTTTTATTATCAAAGGGGGAAGTTATGATTAATATATTTCAGCTGGAGCGTGAGCACGTGTCATGTTTAACAACGCACCTCTGTGAGTGTCTAGACGGTTCATTTTTAACAAGGTCAATTGGGACATTTTGCTAACTTCATAAACTGAACGGTGATAGTTTGGGGTTACATACACTTTCTGCTGGCTGCCAGCTGAGCAACAGTGACCCAGACAGGACCAGAGGGCCTGTAAAAACCTAACCTCCACCCCCACCCTCCTCCTTCAATCAACCAGCCAGACTTAGGGCTAATAGGAGTGTGTTAATATAGAGCTCCCTTTTCAGAGTGGGGTTCTGTGAGGTCTGGCATGGCTGGCAGCCTGATTGTGAATCCTTCAGCAGCTACCTGGGGCTCTCAGGAAAACAATAGATGCTTCATACACAACATAATTGGAAACAGATTTCTCCAGAGGCCTGTGGGTCCTGTCAGTCAAGCTGGGGTGATTTTTAAAGGGGTAGTTCACCTCAAAGTCAAATTTATGTATTTTGCCTCTACCTTATTTATCCATCTGGATTATTTTGGTGGGAACTGCCCCGTTTTGGAGATAGCTGCTGTTAAAATGTTGGAAAAAAAAAAAATCACAAACCTTGGATTGTGAAGATTCGTGAAGGAACTACTTTCTTTCTACTGAACTACATCCACTAACTGTGTCGCTCTGCAAAATAAAGCATCCCTCTACCTGAGATGAGTAGCTCATGCTATAGTGACATTGGGACAGGATGTAAAAATGAACGGCTTCCCATCTCAGCTGAGCTGTAATGTTAGCTGGCTGCACACTTCTTTTGGTTGGTGTGTGAGGATGCATAAAACCGCTGACAAAAAGGTTTGTGTATTTATTTTATTTGAATTAATCTGTTCATTTATTCATTTATTAATTTGTGTTTCCACAGAGTAGTGGTTATCACATTTGCCTGACCTGCAAAAGGAGGAAACAAAAGCTCAGCCTTGGGGGTCACAATCCAGCGTACTCCTAGTGCCAGTCCCAAGCCCGGATGCGTCAGGAAGGGCATCCGGTGTAAAACTGTGCCAAATCAAATGTGCAGATGCATTTGCTGTGGCAACCCCTTGGGGGGGGGAAAAGGAGCAGCTGAAAGTACCTATTTTTTTTTACTTTTTTAAAATTTTTTTATTTCTTGAGTAACTGGGTCATGATTTCTAGAAAAAGACACTGGTTTGCTGGCCAAATCTAGTCTGGTTTCATTGTATTCAAGAGAAGGCAGGTGTTTCTACAGCCAATATCTGCGGCAATTCACACCAAAACAATCTAATTTGGTTTTCCAGTGAAACATCCCTTTAAAATGCTCCATAAAGCAAAAGTGCTGAGCTGGTGACAACTGTATATGTTCATGGCATACTCACCTCTTTGTGATGCTGTATCAAATATTCAGCCCTTGAGGCCTTGAGGTCACTAAAGTTATCAGGCCATTTAGCAGCACCTGAATTAACCTTTTGGACAGTGGCATCTAACAATTTTCTGAACTTTTTACTCAGTGACATGGGAGCTGCGTGGGGATGGAAAACAGGACAAAATGTGAGCCTTTCACTGAACTTCCGACTGATTGCCTTAAAAAGGAGTATTATTATTCATTCATACATATTACAAAAACACAAAAGAGAGTTCTTGGAGAAAGCAGAAAGGCAGTGTCACAAAAACCTATCAAATAATAGCATGAGTCCTTGTCATTTTGTATGTTTTACTGTTGTGCAAATAAGAGATGGCCTCCCAAATATAGTACAGCCCCTAAGTGTGGCTTTAACACTCTTTGCTCTGTAAGATGACTTCATGATCACCAAACCTTCCTTCTCTTAATGGAATGAGAAAAGTGTCCAAAAATTCAGCCAATCAGCCACAGTGAACGATTGCTTCTCTTTAGCCCCCTTGTGCTGGTTTGGTTTTTCTGTTTCTAAGTCCCATTTCATTCAGCCCATTTCCCACAATTCCTTCATAAACACTGGTTCCTGTTTCTCGACATTTTTTCACCTGAAGATTTATTCAAAAGGACACCATCCATCCATCCATTTTCTCCCGGTTATCCCATTCAGGGTTGCGGGTGGGGGCTGGAGCCTATTCCAGCTGTGAAAGGTGGGTACACCCTGGACAGGTCGCCAGTCTGTCGCAGGGCTAACACAGAGAGACAGACAACCATTCACACCTACGGCCAATTTAGAATTACCAATTAACCTAACTCAACTAACTGCCCAAGGAAAGTTATAGTTTAACTTTCCTTGGGACCAGCAATGCTACAAAACCATGTGTACATCCCGTACATCCATACTTAATGCAATATGAAAGTGAATCTGCACTTTTATGTAAATCACATCAGAATATTTGTCTGAGTTGAGTTTGCAGACCATGTTCATGTTGGGTAAACAGACATTCCTGATGACTCAGGGTCACATTCCTCTGCAGCCAGACCGTATGTACTGACTGACTGAATGATTCCCTGTTGAATCTATTAAACTCTCATGTTGATCTGCTTTGACCTGGAGTTCTCTGTCCTCTTCAGTGAGTTGTTACTCACATGGGAAACATCATCGCTGTCTTAAATGTTGAGTCATTTCTCACAAAAACCCAGAGACAGCTGGTAGCCCGTCTGGATGTGACACTGTGACCTGTACACCCCCGCCACAGTGTGCTCTATTTTTTACACTGACAGTAACTGTACTTTGGACAGGGGAAGATCGATAGTGCTGTTGCTGAGGACAGATGACTCAGCCTGTAGCGGGTGCTCAGTGCTCTTGAAGTGAAACACCGGTCGATCTGTCTTTATTTAGGCTGTTATCAATCTCATTTGGCACCAAACCCAAACCCAGACAGCAAGGGGAGGCTGCCAGCCATTACTCTGTGGGGAGATACACAGCTGTGCCACCCTGTGAACACTCCAGACATACTAATTGCACGTCACCAGAGGGACACAAGTGAGGACACATTTCAGACTGAATGACAAAGTTCCCTCTAATCTTCATATGTCATCACTTGAATCCAGAAGAAATGGCCAGTAGCTGTCCTCCAGCCTTCACTTAGCCACAACTGGATCTAAACATTATAAACATCACATATGCAAGCTATCACAACTCTTTCAACCGCTTGTACATGAGCCACTGCCACAGACTCAATTCAATTCAGTTTTATTTATATAGCACCAAATCACCACAACAGTCACCTCAAGGCGCTTTATATTGTGGGGTAAAGACACTACAGTATTAGAGAGAAAACCCCAACAGTCAGACGACCCCCTATGAGCAAGCACTTGGCGACAGTGGGAAGGAAAAACTCCCTTTAAACAGGAAGAAAGCTCCAGCAGAACCAGGCTCAGGGAGGGGCAGCCTTCTGCTGCGACCGGTGGGGGTGAGGGGAAACATAAGAGAGCAGAGGGAGACAGGACAAAAGAGACACTGTGGGAGAGAGACAGGAAGAGAGACAGACTTTATATAAGACTGTCACCCATTGGTTTTTGACTCTTTTTCTTTTCAATGTTATAGTTTCAAAGTTTCAATGTTAGCGTTTTGGCCACCATCATGTTGGGGTTTTTGTTGCAGCCAGAAGTGACCATATTTGGATGAGAGGGTGTGGTGTTATCAGTTAAGGCTAATGAGCTTGGTTAGCATGCACTCCACATACACAAGTGTCTTCTAATTAGTGTAACACATTGAAATACTAGAAGTCCACTCACCAAAACTCAAGCGTAAACTTCTTTGATGGGCTATACCTCATAACAAGCCATATTATTTGTCAGACAATCCTATAAAAAATGCTCCAAAAGGTACCAATGGCACAAACAAGGCAGAGATGTCCAGTAAGATGACTCAGATTAGAGGATGTGAGGTTTAACAGACAGTGATAAGCTACAGCTCTTTGTGTTGGCACACCTGCCAGTGAAAGGAGCCACATCCTTAACTGAAAAATGGAAATTATCCATAGAGACCAAAACTACTTTTTATACCAGGCTGTAAAGATGCTTTTTAATGTTGTTAATGTTAATTTATTGGGATTGACTTGCTGTAGTAGCCAGCCTCAGGTGGCCATTAGAGGCACTGCGGTTTTTGCCACTTCCGCGTTGGTTTCATTTTTCAGCCCCAAAGGTTGCCACTTGGGCGCCACACAGAATATACACACAAAAAGATAACATTCAAAGTTATTATGCATAGAATTTTAGAGATGGCTGTGCATGCAGTGTAGTGCCATTCCTGATGCTAAGGAGAAAATACACTTAAAGGACACTTTATTAGGTAGACCTGTTCAACTGATTGTTAACGGAAATATCTAATCAGCCAATCACATGGCAGCAACTCACTGTAATTAGGCATGTAGACATGGTCAAGACAACCTGCTGAAGTTCAAACCAAGCATCAGAATGGGGAAGAAATTTAACTGAATTGACTTTGAACATGGCATGGTTGTTGGTGCCAGAGGGGCTGGACTGAGTATTTCAGAAACTGCTGGGATTTTTCTGCACAACACTGTTGTAAACACAGAGTTGGTGGTTAAATAAGGACAACAAAGAATTTACTTGATGTGGTAGCTGAAATTGTTTACTGTTTCTAAAAATATTTTATATATATATATATATATATTTGTTGCATTCTTTTATTGAAAGTCTTTTAACATTTTCTTTCATATGCTGGTTCAGTGGGTTGTCTGTGAAGGACAAGAACAGTCTTAATAACATTATTAAAGTCTGCTCTAAAGTTATTGGAGTCCAGTTAAAAGACCTGAGTTCACTTTGGAATAAACATGTAGTTCAGAAAGCAAGAGGTATAATGAATCAATCTGATCATGTTATCTCCAGTGCTCTCAGGCTGCTAAATGCTAAATGTCAAGAGTAGCAGTTTGTTCTTATTTTTCATTTCTTATTTTTCATCTAGCTTATGTTTAAGTCCATGCGTGGGTGTTCTGCTTGGAGACCTTACATTGAGTTGCTGTCACTGACAAGTTGAATGCTGAATGCTGAATGTTAGATTATGGCTGCTACATGGCTACATACTTGTAAATTGCTTGTTATTCACTTTCATTTCTCATTGTATTTATTATGACTGGGAACTGTCAAGCTGAATTGCCCATTGTGGAATGAATAAAGTTTTCTGAATCAACTATCTCAAGGGTTTTCAGAGAATGATCTAAAAAAAAAAGAGAAAATATCCAGTGAGTGGTTGGTCTCTGGATGAGGATGCCTTGTTGATGAGGTCAGAGG
>VUQI01030168.1:0-14240 GCA_015106735.1 Paratilapia polleni | reverse complement strand
CTGCCCCACATAAGCAGAAGATTTTAAACAGCAGTTGGGAAGGACTTCTCTGTTCACAGCCAAGAGAAGAAAAAATTTAAACGTGGCATATAGAGTCATTTGAACTCTGAGTTTTGGCTCACAGAGATCACAGAGGTCACACAAGCCTAGACACTGGTTGGCGACCCCCTGTCAACCTCCAGTCGCTAGGGTAAAATGCACATTCCCTGACTGGTTAGCAACTGGTTCCTGGAGGTTGCTGACTGTCGCTGGGTGAAACTGGTCACAAAGAGCGTGCCGCACCAAAAACCTCCTTGTGATCGCTTTAGTTGCTAGCAGATTGCCGCAGTCATCCATAGTTTGTATAGATGATGCCAAACGCAGTGTGTGCAAACAAATGGAGAAATGGAGAATGTTCACATTCACAGTAAAAGTTGTGCCTTACTGCTGCAACCAGCACATTTCAAAAGGTGCAACTTTTACATTGAAAGCGAATGCTCCGGTTTATGTTGCACTCTTCACAGTTTCACCAGAGCTTGGAGAGCAGTTAGCAAGTGTTTGCAGACAAGTTGGCATCTTCTATGCAAACTACGGGCGACCACTGCAACCTGCTAGCGACCAAAGCAATGGCAAGGAGGTTTTCGGTGCAGCACTATATACCACTTGCGACCAGTTTTACCTAGTGACTACCAGCAACCTCCATCACCCACTTGCCAACCAGACAGGGAATACATACTTTTTCCCTCAAAACCAAAGGTTGCCAGATGGTTACCATCTCAAAGCTTGTGTGACTGTGGCCTTGCACAAACATTGGCATCATTATTTGAAACTATAGTCATGTTTAATATGAGCACCACAATTGTAACAGTGTTTGTGTGTAATGTAATATATATACACACTATGCCAGATGTTCCTGTATACCTGGCATAGTGTACAGGAATATCTGTGCCAAGTATGGCCTGGAAGCCCCAAGGTCAAAATGGGATACACCTCCAAAGGTGGTTGAGAATGACCGAGCTAAGATCCTGTGAGTCTTCGAGATACAGATGAACAAACTGGTGATGGCTAACCAACCGGACATAGTAGTGGTGGACAAGCAGAGGAAGAAGGCCGTGGTGATAGATGTAGCAATCCCAAGTGATGGCAACATCAGGAAGAAGGAACACGAGAAGCTCAAGAAATACCAAGGGGTGAGAGAAGAGCTAGAGAAGATGTGGAAGGTGAAGGCAACAGTGGTCTCCGTGGTAATCAAAACACTCGGGGCAGTGACCCCCAAACTGGGAGAGTGGCTCCAGCAGATTCCAGGAACAACATCTGAGATCTCTGTCCAGAAGAGCGCAGTCCTAGGAACAGCTAAGATACTGTGCAGGACCCTCAAGCTCCCAGGCCTCTGGACCCGAGCTTGAAGGATGAAAAAGACCCGTATACACATTTCATAACATTTCTTTCCTTCCCCTGTCTCTTTCTGTCTGACAGTCTGGTTTCAGTATAGCAGCTCCACAGGTGGACCCCTCCACCTCCTCCTCTGCTGCCTCCTCTACCTCCACTACTACCACAGTGAAGGCAGAGGAGAAGAAGCTTTTATCTAAAGACTCCATCCTGTCCCTGTACGCCACCAGCTCAGTGGGCAGTCAGCCGCAGTGCCAGCAACAACCTGCTCCAGGACAAGGTAATGCACACACTCTCACACAGGCAGTATTTTTTATTAACCCTTCGCTATCCAAGTCAAGGCAGTTTGTTCAATTGACTCAAACTCTAGAATCACATTTTTAAATTCAAGCAGAGTCAACCAAGTTTGCAGGTCCTCTAAAGGTCTCTTAAAAAGTCATGCTGTAGGTATTAAATTTGCCGGTACTGTCTTTAAGACTGGCTGATTTTTTTTTTTAAAAAGGCAATAAGATTAGTTTTATAAATAAATTCTGAAAGTTACAGTTCAGTGTTATTTGTAGGGACGTGGTTCTCTTTCTTATCACGTGCATTTGTTTACTTTGTTTACTGAGAGCTTCAGTGTCCTCTCTCAGCTAAACTCTGTCAACACAAAGGTTTATAGATTGTTGCAAAAAAACAAAAACAAGCTTTTATATTCCTTGCATCTGAGCTTTTCTAGATCGAGCAGAGCTTTAGTTCAGGGAAGCCACAAAGGTCAAGCTCAGTTGCAGTCCTGACAAACCAGATCATCTTAATGCCAGCCCACATCAGGTCAATGCTCAACTGACACTCTTCTACTAGGGTGCTCTGTTTAACTGCCTACAGGTGCTGTGCATCTGCAAGCCGCTTGGCAACCCACCTCAACCCAGCTCCTCCTTTTCAAGCTGCTTTTGGCCTAATAAAAGTTTCTGTTCTGTTCAGTGGTGGGGATTTTGCTGCTGCTCATCCTTCTCTGGTGGGAAGGCGTGCTCTCTCGAAACAAAACTATAGTGGTTTTGATTGAGTTGTTTACAGCTACACTGTGCAACACACCACACTCCAACATGGGGCTGGATATTACCCACAAGGAAGCTGTAGCAGTGAGCTTTGCACTGAGTCTGAACCTTTTCATCTCCTCAAGTGGCAACAAACAAGGCTAATCTTCACTTTGTTTTGCCCCATTTAACTTTACTGCATTGAACCACTGTTGTGATTTCCCTGCCATGTGGCCAATAGCTGAAACCTACAGTCCCTAGACAGGCCAGGAGGTTTGAACCAGGACCTTTCTTGTTGTAAGGTGACAGTCCTAACCACTTCACCACCGTGCTGCCATACCAACTTTATAAGAGGATGAAAAGGCAGATGATCCGTTTACACCTTGGAAAATGGTCCCCAAGTGCCCAGAAATCATTTAGAAGTTGCACCACTGTCTGCAAATTAAGGCAACACAGTGTGTGCTTGTGCGAAGAGAACATTTTAGCCTGGGCAAAAAGCTGGTGTTTATCCTGGATCTCCATTTCACAGATGGAAAAGGAGGGAGACAGGTGGAGAAACAGCATAAACAAGTAGAGGTGTGGTTGAGTTTGGAGAACAGTCAGAGGCTGAGAGCTCACACACAACCTGCATAGACTGACTGTGTGGTGACATTGTGTGTGTGTGTGTGTGTGTGTGTGTCCTGTAAAGCTGGTCTGTTAATCAAGAGAATTCTTACTTACTTTTAGCCTGAGGACACCTTTACAGACACACACAAAGTGAAAATGTATGACATTAGGAGCTTTTGAACCACAGGAACCTTTTCATAGTTTGTATAACTTTTGGAGGAAACTATCAGCAGTCTTTTTCACCTTCTTCATCACAGTTAGCCACTTCCAATACAAGTGTAATTACATAATTTAGATCATGATTTTCGATCTAGTTGAACATAAGGTGCAGAATTTCACAGTTCTGGATGCTTTATGTTTTGTTTAGGAAGCTTAAAAAAACAAAAAAAAACAATTTACAGTACCTGTACACCTTCCACACAAACTTGGGATATAGTATGTATTTTTCTTAACTCTCTTCTTACCTCTAGAATCATCTCATGACCCTACAGATGGAACTTTGACCTTTTTCGATAGTCATCCCCAGAATGGAAGCATACATTTTTAATGACTGCATACTGCTTTTTCATTGTTATTGCAGAAAATGGTAATTGTTAAGGCAGGGATGTGGGGCTGTTATCGTAGTTACTTGCAAGTGTATGTGGAGAGTTGTGTAACTCTGTCTTAATGCATCTGTGTGTAATCAGATCTGGAGATGTGTAAAGGAATCTTTAAATGCGTACTGAGCAATCTGATTACACACAGACGCATTGAGATACAGTTTCACACTCATCTGCAAATGTTGCTGCTGCAGTAATAGCCCTATACAAAGAACCTCAACAGTTACTATTTATATGTATTCCTGGACTGGTGGATCAAAGGACTGAAATTCAATTTCAGTTAAATTCAATTATGTTTATATAGCGCTAGTTCACAGCAGCAGTCATCTCAAGGTGCGAGAACCCCAGTGATCAAATGATCCCCTATGAGTGGTACTTGACGACAGGAGAGGAAGAACTCCCCTAAAATACAAGGAGACCTCCAGCAGAACAAGGCTGGAACATCAGGACATCAGCACTTGAGAAGACAAGAGAGAAAAGAGGAATGCAAACCAAAAAAATAAACAGGATGACACACACACTGTGGGAGAGAGTAGACAAATGTTAGTGACGTGCAATAGTTGCATATAAACACATGGGAGTGAAAAAAAGGGGAATGGAGGGGAAATGCTCAGTGCATCATGGGAAGTCCCCCAGTAGTCTGAGACTAAAGCACCATGACGAAGGGATGGTTCAGGCTTAATCAAAAAGGAAAGTTTTAAGTCTGATCTTCAAAGGAGTGTCTGTTTCCTGAACCCAAACTGGGAGCTGGTTCAGCAGGAGAAGGGTCTGATAACTGAAGGCTCTGCCTCCCATTCTAGTTTTGGAAACTCTAGGAACCACAAGTAAGTCTGCAGTCTGTATTGGGATTAGGGCTGCACAGTTAATCGAATTTTAATCTAGATCATGATTTTGGCTTCCCACAGCTAAATGAGCATGATCGAGCGATATTTAAAATGCATGCTCTGCTATTTAAAATGCAAAGCAAAAACAAATCAAGCACTCCCTAAATGCCTGACCACATGCCTGCATGTGCCAATCACAGCTGTTCCCTGCACCGCGCAGCTTGAAGTTTCTTGGACTCGTCGGGACGAGCAGCACTACTTTAAAAGACAGATATACAACAAAATTCTAATGTCTGGCACAGCAGAAGGCAAAGAGCTTGTCATCCAATGTTTGGAAATACTTCAGATTTAGCACAAGTGATGTTAACCAAGAAGAAGTCATATGCAAACAGTGCTGTCTGTCTGCACCACAACTAACTTATTCAACCACCTGAAAACACACTGCGAACTTCAGTATAATTAATGCATGAAGGCCAAGAAAAACAATGCAGTGGTTGCTAACGTGAATCGTCCAACATCTACTCAGACATCGATAAAAGCGAGGCTGTGCAGCGCATCAGCGTATCCATCCAGCTCACAAAGACACACTGAAATGCGTGTGTCCATTAAACACTGTGAGTAATAAATGTTTCAGGAAAATGGAAAATGGTCAACTTACTGGACAAAACATATGGTATCCCCTCGTGCAATTATTTTTCCAGAGTGGCAAAAATGAAGAGAAGGTTATATTCCCTGACTTTACTGCGGTGTTTGAGATCAACTGAAGCCTTTTCAGGGTGATAATAAGGAACTAGAAAAAAAAACACTTCTGAAGAAAATTTGAGTGTGTCAGTGTTTCTGCTGCCGTATGAGTTAACAGTAGCCAGGGGACACAAGACACACAGAGGTCTGACTTCACCATAGTTCAATTCAGTTTTATTTATATAGCGCCAAATCACAACAACAGCCACCTCAAGTTGCTTTGTATTGTGGGGTAAAGACCCTACAATATTAGACAGAAAACCCCAACAATCAGATTGACCCCCTATGAGCAAGCACTTAGTGACAGTGGGAAGGAAAAACTCCCTTTTAACAGGAAGAAACCTCCAGCAGAACCAGGCTCAGGGAGGGGCAGCCATCTGCTGCAACCAGTTGGGGGTGAGGGGAAACAAAAGAGAGCAGAAGGAGACAGGACAAAAGACACACTATGGGAGAGAGACAGAGTTTAATAATAACTAATGATTAAATGCAATAGTGGTGTAGATAATAGTGTGCTTCAATACTTACTATTTCATAATTACATTGAAAAAAAACATATGATGAACAGCTACCAAAAGTCATAGGACACTATTCTCAATCAAGCTGCACGTTTTCTCAAAACTGCACAACTAGTTTC
This sequence comes from Paratilapia polleni, assembly GCA_015106735.1. NCBI lineage: Eukaryota > Metazoa > Chordata > Actinopteri > Cichliformes > Cichlidae > Paratilapia > Paratilapia polleni. The sequence goes on along the minus strand of VUQI01030168.1, from coordinate 8,455 downwards.
ACAGCGAAAAGTCATGACAAAAGAAGACAGACACTTTCACACACTCAGTTACAACCTGAAAGTAACAAGTGCATGAACTAGTTATTCAGCACCGCTCTGACACAGGATGTTATTAATTTTGATGGTGCTCTGCAGATTAAAGACTACAGTCCTAGAGATTTTTTGAATGTGCAAGCTGAAAAATGACTTCAAGGTCCCTCACAGTAGAAGTATCATGTAAATGTAGCATGTAAACAAATACTACACATATACAGCATCTCGTAAGCAGGGAAAGACATACAGGTTATAACTATAAAGGTGCACACTCAGACGTAGGTGTTTGTACACAAACAGAGACACACACCTAGACAATATTACACACACGCGTCAGAGGACAGATGCATCATAAAAATGGAGGAGAGTAAAGATGAAAGGTCAGCGTGCTGAAAAGCAGCCACGTCTACTCCACACTGCATTTACCGGAGTCCCAGTGCAGCAGTAAAAATAGAGAAGTGTCTGCAGATTTGTTCTCATCTCACAGTTGTTATGTGTAAAGACTGAAGTGCCAAGACTGTGTGTGTGTGTGTGTGTGTGTGTGTGTGTGCGCACACAGGCGGGTAGGCGGATGTTCGTGCATACATCACACATACATCAACCTGAGCAGGTTTGGAGTGTGTGGGAAAGCATTAGTGCTACATGTTTTCTGCTCAGTGGGTGAAAACAGGCAGCAGATTTGTACAGCAGGCACATGTGCATATTGATTATAGTGTTCCATGTTTACACTGATGTATAGAGGATTAGGAATGGAAATCAGGATGAAGGGCTTTCTGCTTATTGTCCTCTCTGAATCCAAATAAATGCTGATGGAGATCAAAGCCAAAAGAACCTTGCCAGGCTAATGCCCAAAAATCACAGACTTTCATCCTGCGTGCACTGTATGTGTGCGTGGGACTGTGTGCGCCTCTCCGTACTGCAACAGAAAGGCTCTAAGTGCAGTTACCAGTGAGGTGATCAGAATGTCAAGATATACAGAAGGCAAAGAATATTGCACTGTCAATAATCCATGGATCTATTATTGATCTGTGGATCATCTGTATTGATTTCCTCTGAGGATCTATAACAGCTGAAGACATGAAAACTGTGAGGCATTATATGAATTGTGCTAAAGAGGAAACATTTTAATATGAGAGGAAAGTCCCTATCATTTTGTACATGCACTGAGCAAAGCAGGGGGATATCACAATTTGTTTTTGCCTCATTAAAGATGCTAATCTCTTTGATCTTTGAGGTCCTTCTCTCTGATGCAGCAACCTTTTACTCTTCCTCCTGGGGAGTCCTGGTACAGGAGGTGTTCCCATACCAGATGAGCTATATAATCTCTCTGGTGTGTTCTGGGTAGAGGTCAGGGTCTCCTACCACTTGGATTTTCCTGGAAAACGTCCAATGGAAGTCACCCAGGGCGTTTCCTGATCTGATGCCCCCTCAACTGGCTCCTTTTAAAATAAAGGAGCAGTAGCTCTTAGCTAGAGCTTTCTGTAGATGTCTGAGCTCCTCATCCTGTTTCTAAGGATGTTTTCACACTTGGTACTCTGTACTGCACTCGAGTATGTTTGAGCCAAAAATCCTGTACATTTGGTAAGCGTGAAAAGTGCTTACAGACAGAATTCCATGGTCTGTTTGTAAGGTGTCCTTGGATCATGCCTCAGGCATATGAGGGTGTGGTTAATGCAATACTTTTGTTACAACCCTTGAATTGAAGCTGAAAGTCTGCACTTCAGTCACATTGTGACTGTTTGATTTAAAATCCCCGGTAGCGGTGTACAGAGGCAAAACTACAAAAATTGTGTCACTGTCCAAAAACTTATGGACCTAACTGTATATACACTCTACGGGTACAACTTACTGCCAACCTGGAGGGAGCAATTCACAGTTTCCTGGCAAAACACGGTAGCTTTAGACTGCAAAGTGCTTCAACCTCTGTGTCGAACTTCCAAAGTGCCTGCTGAAGTTCACAGTTTCAGCCAACACAACCACATTGTCTGCAAAAAACAGAGAAGCATTTCCAAGGTCCTTAAACCAGACACTCTCATCCCCCCACAGCTGCTCCTTGAAATATTTCTGCTCTGGAAAAAGTGGTAAGAATTTCTCGGTATTTTTTACAGAGTAATCCAGGGCAGTGCTGATGGGCAGTTGGGCAACACAAGAGCAGCTGGTGAGTTTTTGGCTCTGATAGGGTTCATCGGGTCACAATTCTTCAATAAGAAATAAAGTCAAGAATCTGCCTTTCCCCATCATCATCCATCTTCTTGCCACACACTGCACACAGCAGCACAGCACACTTTGGTGACCTGTTGGAGGTGTCACACTTCACTCAAATCCCTGTAAGAGCTGATCACCTGCAGCCCCTCACCTCACTGTTCTTCCTCTAGTCATTTTTTGATGTTGTTGCAGTGTTTTACCCTTTCTCCGCAGGATGAGTGCAAGGTTTTTTTTGCTGGACTTAATGGATATTTGACTACCTGAAGGTTCTTATATTTGGATTTGAAGTTTTGAAAAAATAACACTCATATCTTAATAACATAACTCATTGAATTTCTTCAATCGGTGCAGCTCTGGCCACTTGTAGGTTTAGTTGAACATATGCTTACTGTTCTGCTCTGTCTGTTTTGTGTTGCAGCAGGTGTGTACATGGGCCAGCCTCAGATGCAGTTCACTCCGCAGGGCTACGCCCCAGCACTCGGTGGGAGCGTCCCGCCCACCACCACCACCATGATGGGGGGAGGGGCCATTATGTCCGGCATGACTCTGCCAAACGGGGGCTACATGGGCATGCAGCAGCAAGGCGCAATGCCAGCCAACCAAGGACAGAACATGTACAGCATGCAGCAAGGACAGTGGAGTATGGGCCAGGTAACACAAAGACACTCAAATCTCTGTATTAAAGTGCACTCAGAGATTTCTGATGATTAACATTTAGCTCCTTGCCCACTGCAGTTACTGTGAATATACGGATTCACACAGTGTTCTGCTCCATAATTCTGTGCAGTAATGACCTCACCCCTTCAGCCTCTCTAAAAGCCCAAGAGGCGCAGCTTTAATCAGCTATTCAATCTTTTTTATAACCAAGGTTACTGTATATTAATATCATGAGGGTTTTTTTCTTACATTCTGTCACATCTCTCTCTTTTTTTTTATCCCTTTGTCCCTAATTCAACCCAGAAAAGTCACATTGCTTAGTATGTAATCATTGATACAGGGTTCTGCAAGACCTTTAAATACCACATACACTGCAGAATGAAGTTTGATAAATATGGATAATGGATGAATGTATTTGCTTTGTTTCTTCACTTTCTTGCAGCACATGTCAATAATTGCTAATCCAATAACTGTGTTATTTAAGAGTGGAGGTTTTCCAGCCAATTTGGAATGAAATAACATATTAAAACCATAGACTGTATATAGTAGATGGACATAGCCACCGTGATGTTTGGTTTCTAGACTTCATATTTTGAAGCCTCAATGATAGTGTTTTGCCCAGCATCATGTTGGTGTTTTGGATCCAGAATTGACCATATTTGGACAAGGTGAAATGCTAAGTTATCAGCTATGGCTAACAAACTTGGTTGCATAAACTGTATAGGTGCAACACCACAGACAGATACCTTCTAATTAGTCCTAAGTAACAGACTAAATACTAAATAAATACTACAGTTTCACTCACCAAAACTGAAGCACAAACTTCTTGGACAGGTTGTACCACACAGAAGGTCAGTTTATTTGACAGATAATTCCTTTAAAAATACTCCAAAAGGCACAGACACAGTAGAGAGGTCCTATCTATCTAATCTAAGTGGGTCAGTAATTTAAAAAAAAAAATCACACCTCATACAGTTTTTAAGAAGGAAATTAAACATGAGACCACAACCATTTTTTGTACCAGGCTGTAAACATGTTAGTTTTATGGCTGAAGTTGGAGATTTTAACATGGGAGTTGGTGGGGATTAACTTGATTTTAGAACCAGTCTCAAGTGGCCGTTAGTGGAACTGCACCTTTTGGCATTTCCAGGCAAAGAAAAATACCACTGTAAAAGAAATTTAAGCCTTAAATCTGAATTTAAGGACCAATGGGGTGAGGGGTGACAAAGACACTTGGTAATCAAATATTTGATTTGAGCCCATATGACTGGATCAGTATACAGCATGGAGACAATACCCATCCTATAATTGAAATCCACTCTGCTCCAGTCTTCTTTTCTTTATTCAAATAAGACCCCCAGTTACAGAAGGCACATTTATACAAGGTGGAAAATGGGCCTTCCATTTTATATATTTCATTTTATACAAGTTAATCAAACCACTCACTAATGTTTAACCTGTAATTTGCCTCAGCTAACCTAAAATTCAGTTTCACTGCAAATCAGGGATTTAATTAAAAAAGTCATTAGCTATATAACAACATTAGCCAGGTTATTTTAAAGCTAACAGGATGTGCAAGTAATCTCTTGGTCAGCATCAAGAGAGGATTAAAATCAGATCCCTACAGTAGTGTGATTTAAAAAAAAAAAAAAAAACACACACACACACTTTTCCCCGTTAACTTTAAGTAAACTGACTGAAACATTACTCAGAACAGAACAGTGTTTTAAAAAGTCCAGAGTTGTTTGGTTACCACCATAGACTGTATATAAAAGATGGCCGTAGCTATCATAATGTCGTTGGTTAGTAAAATCATGTTATGTGTTTATCATCACCATGTTACACTTTTGAAACCGGACATGACAGTTAAGGCGGGGATCTGACTGAGTAACTGAAGGACACTGCACCCTCATACAGTAAACACTTGTCAATGACAAGTTAGACTCTAAAACATGTCCTGCTTTATCCTCTGTTTTTACTCTAGGGCCATAATTTAGAAAAGGAACATCACCTTGTATTCAATAAGAATTTAAACTAGCATTTGAAACCATAAACTCATCAGGAGAGTATTTACTGAGGTCAGAGATCAAGGGAGCAGAAGGGTTGTTTTTCCCATAGACTTCTGTACAACCAGATTTCTTTTTGCAACCACAGGAGTTGGCCCTCTGCAGGCCATAAAAAAGAATGCAGGTTAAGACACTCGAAGCTACAAAGCTACGTCCATCTTTTACATACACAGTCTATGGTTTCCACCTAAAAGATTGTATCTGCTACACATTGTATGTATGTACACATCATTTTATACTTTCCTCAGTTTGAAGTAGAATCGTAGAAACAAATTGTATCAGTGAAGTCCTTAATATGTATTCTTACCCAGTGTTTAGAGCAGGCAGTCATGAAATAGAGTGGGCCTCACAAAGGAACAACGCTGTCCACAAACAGATTCCTTCTTTTGTGTTGTGTAGAAAGGATTTAAGAGAACCCACAGTATTCACCACCTTTCATGTGAATTAATTTTCCAGGCCTGACATATGAGTCATGAAACAGTTCAGTTCTGCCTCATTTGACCTGAGATCATAATGCCTTAATCTGACTGAATTTTAAATATGAAGCAGAAGTTTCAAAAATAGAATTTAAAACTGAGATCAACAGAATTCACAGTTAATATTTTCATCATATCCTCACGTCATGACTTGTCAGTTTTCTGAGCAGCATTGGCGTATTATTAGGATTTATATTGGCATATTTTACTGGCACAGATACCATGCGTGACAGTGCGACAGCACCTGTTCTCTCTCTTAATATCTTCAAGACTGCCACATCCCTCACAGGACACTTTGCTCTGTTTTTATAAGGATGTTTTTTAGCATTTCATTTGATATCAGACTGCTCCCTCATTTCCTTTGTCTGTTCCCATGACACTGTTACTGGCAGCTTATCTGTTAATAAGAATGAGGAAGATTAATAATTACCAGTTAATTGTCCATTTCATTTAATACAAAATATATTTGCTCCAGTAATACACAAGACAAAGGTCATGTAGTGTAATTGTCAGTACCAAAAACCACATTTCACATAATGGCGGCTTGAGGTTGGCTCCAAAGGTGAGTCAGTCCCAATAGACTCCCATGTTAAAATGCCCAACTTTAGCCATGAAATGAACATGTTTACAGCCTGGTTTTGGCCTCTGTGAATAGATTCCCCCTTTAAAATATCTGGACAGGGGTGAATCTGTTTATGTCTAACCCATTTGGATTTTGTTAAGGTTTAAAATTAGAAATGTGGGGCACCCCTGTAGTTCAGAGTGTACCCTATGTACTGAAGGCTGATGGCCAAAAAGAAAAATTATTTAGTCTGGTACATAATTCTAAGAAGAAGAAGACGAAAAAGAAATACTTTATTTATCCCAAAAGTGGGAAAATTACTATGTTACAGCAGCCAAAAACATGAAAAACAACTTAGGTCAATAAAATAAATACAATATCACGGAACTTAATAGAACATTACACTAAAGAAGAAGCTCAAATAAATAGAAAATACATTTTGATTTATTGAAAAAAAATGTAGTCAATAAATCCAAATCTAAATATGATACAAAAAAGAGCTTAAATATGAAATGAATGCGGGTGTTGTGGTATGAGATCGTAAGGAGTTTTTGTATGAGTCCTTGTGGCAGTGGAGCTGAGACAGATGTTAGAGGACATGGAGTAAGCGGTTCACAAGGTGGTCAGGATCCATTAATTAATCATAGCCATTCACCACAGCCACAGTCATTTGGATGAACTCTGCGTCAGCTGATGGAGGAATCTAAACAGTGTGTTGATTAAAATGCTCAGATTAAAGTTCCTGACTGCCCAAAAAGTTCTGACGCCAGGTACAGTCACACACTGGACATCAGACTACACTCCGTGTTCCCTCTGGTCTTAATCGGCTCACTGAGCTCGTCCATATTACTGTCCAAACACCTCATGTTCCCCATGATGATCACTGGAACAGCTCCAGCTCAGAAACCCTGTTGTTTCCTCTGTAGCTCCTCCAGGATTATAGGCCTCACACTGGGCAGTAGAACTTTCAGTGCGATCAGATGGTGAAGATTCCCATTTACCAAGAGTGTAATGCGAAGAAAAGCAACTAAAAGGCTTGCAAAACAGAATGTAGCCATTTCATCCTCACATAAATCACAACAAGCAAGAAAAAAACAGGTGATTCAATAGTATAAATTCATTCAATTTCATTAGTATAAAAAAAAAAAAATCAATAACAATGTGAGCTGCTACTCACACACTCACTTGCCTCTTTATTAGGTACACCTTGCTAGTACTGGGTTGGACCTCCTTTTGTCTTCAGAACTGCCTTAATTTTTCATGGCACAGATTGAACAAGGTGCTGGAAATATTCCTCAGAGATTTTGGTCTATATTGAGATGACAGCATCACACAGTTGCTGCAGATTTGTCAGTTGCACATCCATGATGCCATTCCACCACATCCCAAAGGTGCTCTATTGGATTGAGATCTGGTGAATCTGGAGACCATTTGAGCACAGTGAACTCGTCATGTTCAAGAAACCAGTTTGAGATGATTTGAGACATGGTGCATTACTCTGCTGGAAGCAGCCATCAGAAGATGGGTACACTGTGGTCATAACAGGATGGACATGGTCAGCAACAATACTCAGGTAGGTTGTGGAGTTTAAACAATGCTCAGCTGGCACTAAGGGGCACAAATTGTGGCAAGAAAATATCCCCCACACCATTACACCACCACTAGCAGCCTGAACAGTGGATACAAGGCAGGATGGATCCATGCTTTCATGATATTTACAAGAAATTCTGACCCAACCCTCCGAATGTTGCAGTAGACATTGAGACTTATCAGACCAGGCAACGTTTTTTTCCAATCGTCTATTGTCCAATTTTGGTGAGCCTGTGTAAATTGTAGCCTCAGTTTCCTGTTCTTAGCTGACAGGAGTGGCACCTGGTGTGGTCTTCTGCTGCTGTAGCCCATCTTCAAGGTTCAACGTGTTATGTGTTCAGAGATGCTCTTCTGCATACTTTGGTTGTAACGAGTGGTTATTTGAGTTACTGTTGCCTTCCTATCAGCTCAAAGCAGTCTGGCCATTCTCCTCTGACCTCTGACATCAATAAGGCATTTTCACCCAGAGAACTGCTGCTCACTGGATATTTTCTCTCTGTTGGACCATTCTCTGTCAACCATAGAGATGGTTGTGTGGGAAGATCTCAGTAGAAGTGATATTTCAGTTTTTTCTTTTTAATAAATTTGCAAAACAAATCCTAAAATTTTGTTTTCATTATGGGGTACTGAGAGTAGATTAATGAGGGAAAAAAAAGAATTTAAACGATTGTAGTGTCAGGCTCCAACATAACAGAATTGAAAAAAGTGAAAAGGATCTACTTTCTGAAACCACTGTGTGTGTGCGCGCATGTGTGCATATATACAGCTCCAGAAAAAATTAAGAGACCACTCCAAAATTATCAGTTTCTCTGATTTTGCTATTTATACGTATATGTTTGAGTAAAATGAACATTTTAGTTTTATTC
>VUQI01030165.1:0-16035 GCA_015106735.1 Paratilapia polleni | reverse complement strand
AGCTTTCTTTCATGTTGTTAAGTAGTCTTCAGGAATAGTTCTCCAGGCTTCTTGAAGGACATTCAAAGCTCTTCTTTGGATGTTGGCTGCTTCAATAATGTTGAGGTCCGGGCTCTGGGGAGGTCAATCCATGACTGATAGTGTTTCATTGTGTGTTTTTCTATCCAGGTATACTTTTATTGCACTGGTAGTGTGTCTGGGATCATTGTTATACTGAAAAATGAAGCTGTTACCAATCAGACTCTTTCCAGATGGTACTGCATGACAGATCAAAATCTGACAACATTTTTCTGTGTTCACAATTCCTTCAATTTTGCCAAGATCTCCAACTGGGGCTGAAATGCAGCCCCAAACCATGACAGAGCCTCCACCGTGTTTTACAGATGGCTGTAGACACTGTTGTAACTCTCTCCTGACCTCCTCTGTACATATTGACGACGGTTTGAAACAAAAATTTCAAATATGGATTCATCACTCCATAAGACCTGTTGCCACTGATTTTCAGTCCAGTTCTTGTGTAATTTGGCATACCTCAGCCTTCTCTCCCTGTTTCCCTTCCTTAAGAATGGCTTCTTGACAGCCACCCTTCCACTGAGACCATTTCTGATGAGGCTTCAGTGAACAGTAGATAGATTGACTGAAGGGCCAGAGCATCTCTCAGGTCCTGTGTCAGGTCTTTGCTGGATTTTTTCTTATTTCTTAATTAACATTAATTTCAGATACTGTTTATCTGCTGTAGATAGTTTTTTTAGGCCACTTTTTCTTTTGTCCTCCACTTGTCCAGTTTTTTAAGGACATACTGCACACCATACTGAGATATGCTAAGGTTTTCTGCTAATAGCTCTTTGGGAATCACCTTGTTGGTCCAAATATACTATTTTATGCCTGTCAAACTGTGTTATTGGTGGCATTTTTCATAGATTCAACAAAAGAAATGGGAACAAATTATGTGTTTTTGTGACATGTTTCCAGTAACAAAATGCATAATGATACAATTTAAAATAGTTTCTGTGCTAAGTTGTCTGTTATGTGCAAACACAGCATTGGTTCATCCCTTGAGTTTGGTGCTTTTTTATGCTTGAATGATTCATAGGTCAGTGTTAAGTGGCTTAACAAACAAAAAAATCATTCCTCTGAAAATGATCAGGTACAAGGACTGGACCGAAAATGAGTGAAAAAGCAGCCAATGTCCAAAGAAAAAACTTTGAACAACCTTCAGAAAGCCTGGAGAACTATTGCTCAAGACCACTTACAAGAAAGTCTGACTCCTTGGAAGGAAACTATAAAGAAATGAGGGGTGGCTCAAGATTTTTGCACAGTACAGGACATTTTACCCTCTTGTTCCACAGAGATGTCCGCCGTTTTAAGGACAGGCGAAAAGAGTTTGAGCGCAGCAGCGAAGCCCTGGAGGGGGCGCTCGCAAAGAATGCTCAAGTTCCACGGGGGAAGCAACACGAAGTGGAGGAGGCGAGTAACGCTCTGCTCAATGCACGCAAGGTCTTCAGATCTGAGGCTTTGGACTACGTTCTGGAGGTGAGAAAAGATGTGGGTGTGTGCAGAAAGTCAGCCTCATACAGGGTTCACTTTAACTTAGTTTGCTAAGAATCAACTATGCTTAACATCAGCCTGGATAAAATATACAGCAGCACAGCTGATCATACTTTTGCTTTGCATGATAACAGGTTTGCCTCAGGGCTTCTGTCCAGACTTGTGGTTGTGGCTCCCGGCTGGCTAGTGACTCTTTTGGTCATGAAAATGTGGACAGTTTCTCTAACCACTGCTTCCTTTTGTTTTTAGATTAATGTCATTGAAGCCAAGAAGAAGACAGACATTGTGCTGGCAGTGAGTTCATTCAGACCTATTTTAACTTCCTTTTGTTTTTATAAAGACATATATTTGTCTCCATCTTTACAATGTATACTCTACTGTAAGTCTTTATTGTTTCTTACTAGATTTGATTCTAAATGCTTTGTTATGTATCCCATCAGATGTTGTCGCTGATGGATGCCCAAGCCCAGTTCTTCCAGCAAGGACACCAGTCTCTGTCAGAACTGGACGAGTATCGACAAAAGTTGAATGAAGAGGTAACGTTTCTGTTTCTGCTGCAAATCTTGTAGCGCTTACAATGAAATTCTCTGACTGAAACTGTCTCTGCACAAGTGATAAATAAGTAGCAGCAGGACAGGAAAAAGAGACACTCAACCTAACAAAAATGTGTGTTCATACTTGTGAATGTGTAGAATAGAAACCTAACTTGTGATCCTCTCATGCATGTGGGTTTCTCATGTGGTAAAAAATAAATGACAGTGATAATTATCCTGATGCAGTTCTTTGAAAAAATATTAGCAGAAGTTAGCTTGGAGAAAAAAACTTTAAGACTAAATGTTACATTCCCCAAGAGGTCCAGGGGATTTGGGGAAGTAACAAAAAGTGTCTGGGTTGGAAAATGGAGACAAGGGCGCAAAGCTGGCAATAAAGTAAAATTTTTTTATTAGAAATTAAAAGAGACGGACAAGCCGCCATCGCCATCAAACGAAGAAAGAACGCAACAAAATCTAGAAGTTGGTCACGAAACAAAAGAGTAAGTAAGGTCAGACGATCCAGAAAAACACACTCCTCTCCACTGAGCAGGAGTAAGCAGTCAAAGCACACAGCCACCACGCTGCAAACGCACTCTGGCACTGGAGCTCTCCTCTCCCTGGCCTAATTGCTGATTGGAGTTAGCTGCCAAGGCAGGAGAGAGAGTAAGGCACACCCACTGGAGAAAAATTACAGCAGACTCTGCTCGGGCAGAGCTAGCCTTAACATAAGTGACAAAGTCTGTCCCCATAGACTTTGGGACAGACCAGTATGTAAAAGATGGAAATAGCCTCTCTGATGTCAGTCATTTGTTTGTGGATTATTGTTCTGAAGCTACAAGTTGGTCTTTCAAAACCAGAAGTGACCATATTTGGATTAGAGGGTGGAGTGCTGAGTTATCAGCTAACACTAGCAAGTGAATTGTTAAGGTGACACCTAATAGAGCTATAGCAGCTATAGCCACCTTTGCTGGCACCCACCTGTCACTCGAAGAGGCCACACCCCAAAAATTACTTAACTTTAAGCCTTAAATTTTATTGAAGCTCCTCCTCTCCAGTTGTTGAAGGGGGGAATATGCTTTAGAGACCAAAACCATTTTTGTGCTAGGCCATAAACATGTTAATTTCATCTCTGAAGGTGGGCACTTTGTGAGACTCGTGAGGACTAACTCGCTTTTGGAAACAGCCTCAAGTGGCCATTACAGGAACTGTGGTTGTTGGCACTTCCACGTTGGCTTAATTTTTCAGTCCTGGAGGTTGCTGTCCAATTTTGATTAGTGCATCTATGATTAATTATTAAACATTTAGAGGTGCTAGTAGATTTATTTTGGGTTTTTTTTTTTGTTTGTTCTTTTACTTTGGACATAACCACATTAGCGGTTTCCCATGTTTCCAGTTTTTATCCTATTAAGCTAAAGACTAATTTGACCCCCAGTTCTAGCTTCATACTGAATGCATAGAATGGGCTTTTGTGAGGGACACAACAGCAAGTGTGATCGGGCCACATATAGTAAGGACAGTGTGTCGCTGCTTAATTACAATACCTTGAAAAAGTATTCACACCCATTCAACTTTTCCACATTTTGTCACGTTACAACCACAAACTTAAATGTATTTTACTGGGATTTTATGTGATAGACCAACACAAAGTAGTGCATAATTGTGAAGTGGACAGAAAATGATACATGGTGTTCAAGATTTTTTACAAATAAAAATCTGAAAAGTGTGACTTGCATTAGTATTCAGCCCCCTTTACTCTGATACCTCTAAATAAGATCCAGTTCAACCAATCATCTGAAAATGGAAAGAGTATGGCACAACTGCAAACCTACCAAGACATGGCCTAAACAGGCCGGGTAAGGAGAGCATTAATCAGAGAAGCAGCCAAGAGCCCCATCATGGTAACTCTGGAGGAGCTGCAGAGATCCACAGCTCAGGTGGGAGAATCTGTCCACAGGACAACTATTAGTCATGCACTCCGCAAATCTGGCTTTTATGGAAGAGTGGTAAGAAGAAAGCCATTGTTGAAAGAAAGCCATAAGAAGTCCTGTTTGCATTTTGCCACAAGCCATGTAGGGGACACAGCAAACATGTGGAAGAAGGTGCTCTGGTCAGATGAGACCAGAACATTTTGGCCTACATGCAAAACGCTTTGTGTGGCCGAAACCGAACACTGCACATCAACCTGAACACACCATCCCTACTGTGAAACATGGTGGTGGCAGCATCATGCTGTGGGGATGCTTTTCTTCAGCAGGGACAGGGAAGCTGGTCAGAGTTGATAGGAAGATGGATGGAGCTAAATACAGGGCAATCCTGGAAGAAATCCTGTGAGAGGCTGCAAAAGACTTGAGACTGGGGCGGAGGTTCACCTTCCAGCAGGACAACGACCCTAAACATACAGCCAGAGCTACAATGGGATAGTTTAGATCAAAGCATATTCATGTGTTAGAATGGTCCAGTCAAAGTCCAGACCTAAATCCTACTGAGAATCTCTGGCAAGACTTAAAAATTGCTGTTCACAGATGCTCTCCATCCAATCTGAAGCTATTTTGCAAAGAAGAATGGGCAAAAATTGCAGTCTCTAGATGTGCAAAGCTGGTAGAGACATACCCCAAAAGACTTGCAGCTGTAATTGCAGAGAAATGTGGTTTAACAAAGTATTGACTCAGGGGGGCTGAATACTAATGCATGCCACACTTCTCAGATTTTTATCTGTGAAAAATGTGGAAAAGTTCAAGGGGTATGAATACTTTTTTAAGGCACTTTAATTAGCTAGTGGTGACAATCTGTCATCAAAGTTTCAACGTACATTTCTTTCATGTCAAAAAGAGAGAAGCCAGCCAAAAGCTGGTATATACTGTATAATGCAGGCTTCAAATATTCAAAAAGGCTTTGCAGATGATTTATGAGACAGGAAGTGGGTTACAAATGTTTGTTCTGGCTTAGGGATACACAAGATGTTGCTAAGATATATTGAGTGAAGCCATGTGTGCAACAAGCCTTGTGGTATCTTTATGTTAGGAAAAATGTTGTCTGGGTAACTCTGTCCAACCAAGAATTGGCAACTTTGTGGGGTGGGGCTGTGGAGTCACAAGATGACATCACACTTTCATTGTGACAGGAAAAAGTGAGCAACAACAGGAAATATTTCACATGTCTATGTGTGTGTGTGTGCCTTCCCGCTCTTTAACTGAGGAAACTGAAAAATCTTTCCTGCACTGCCAACCTTGAACAGCGGCAGCATCATTGCTGAGTGATAAAGAGAAAAGAGTTTCAAACAGGAAATAAATTGTGAAAGCGTTCACTGACCGGATCAAACCACAGCAAAGCTTTTCCTGTTTCAACAGGAAGTGATGAGAACGAGTATAATCAGATGAGAGAGTAAAATGGAGAGACAAAGATGCTAAGCAGGCTCTCTGCAGGAGAAACCACTTGAGTTGATCTTTGGTTTGGCGCTGGACATACAGAAGAAGTTCAACACTTCCTAATTCCTGTTTACACAAGAGTCTGCAGGAGTGATAACCCACCTCGAACCTGTTGATCTCTCACCATTTCTGTATTTCTCACAGAGGCAAATATGTTAGAGGGGAAAGGAAAAGGAGAAAATTCTCCTTAGTGCTTTTAAAAGAAAATACGTATAAATCATAGACCATGCAGGTATTCTTTATACACACAGTTATACAGTCTCACAAGTTTCTTACCAACTGTTTTGAGCTTTAATTTCTTATTTGAGATTTTATAAAATATAGGAAAAAATAATGTGGTGGGTGAGAGACACTGAAAAAAAGTTGGTGTGTTTTTTTCTGCACTAGTTCAAGTGACCTTGGCAGAATCAGAGTTTTGTAAAAATGTTGATGTTTGTATCCTGAACAATGTATATTTGAATGAAATGTTGTGAGAGGAGAAAAATATGAATCCAAATTTGTTTCTGGATAATAACGTCGGTGTCTTTTTCCGTTTTGACAGCACAGGCAGTTTGTCCTCGACTGTGCCAGGGAAAAGAGGGACATGGAGCAAAGACACGCAGCAGTGAAGAAAAAGGTAATGCCGTTACAAACGTTCACAACTTAAAGGGGCACTCCACCAACTGTACAGATCAAAGACTGCTTAGGTGTTGGGTGTTGACGGTTGGGTTGCATTGTGGGTAATGTAAGCTTCAGGTTTTGACAAGACAGAAGACAGTGGAATAAAGAAGACAATATTTCTGGTTCTGGTGCATTACGTTTACTAGTACATTCCCATGCTACAATATTGTGTGATCTGTGATTTTAGTCTGTTGTTAGGTGGTTGCTAGACAATGGGGTGACATCATAGTGTTTATCATTTTTTATCAAGTTTTGTGGATATAAAATTAGATGTTATTGTCATGAAATTAAAATGATACGATGCTTTTATAAGTATATTGTGCATGAAAGCTACAAATTGGTCATTTTAGGCAGCTGGTTGGTGGTTGCTAGGCAACATGATAAAGTCAGAATATGTGATATAGATAAAAACCTTGACGGGACTAAGGTGTAACTGTGTGCTAAGCTTGGTTGCTCAACCCCTGATCGTGTAGGAGGAGTTGGCGGACAGACACACAGAGATTTTGTGTATTATAGTAAGGTATGCACTGTACAGTAGGACAAATATCCCAAATCAAACGTGGACCATTTTTAGCAAAGATGCAGTTTACCCGGTCATGTTTAGTCTGGATGTCAACCTGAAGTGGCCCATGTGATAAATAGTGATTATAGCACAAATATAACTAAACAAACTCGGGCCACGTTTGAATGGCACTGATGTGGCATAGTTGTTTATTTGGTTCGTTCTTGGTTGAAATCCAGCACTGCTATCAACAACTTTTGGCCCACATGTGGCAAAGAGGGGCGGGCCACCCAAGTGCTATCATTCCATGTGGCTATGTGGGCCAGATCTGGACCACACCAGTTAGTTTTCTATTACGTTACTCTTTGGAAATAACACAAATAAAGCTAACAGGAAAAAGCCCTTGAATCAGACAAATAGTGCTACAGGAATTTCAGCAACACAATGTGACTTGTATTTCTTAAATATTTCAAGGACGTGTCCTATGATGACTCCATTATGGACTTTAATGCCGATGCAGCGAATGGAATTGCAATGGAGGGCTATCTCTACAAGAGAGCCAGCAACGCCTTTAAGACCTGGAGCAGGTACAACCTTCCTGTGAACTCAGATGTCCATTGTGGAACTACGTCCACCATGTGTGTCTTTTTTTTGTTTTTTTTAAACAGTGAATGAAAATAGCTAAACTCTTTCTCTACCTCAGACGCTGGTTTTCAATTCAGAAAAATCAGCTGGTGTATCAGAAGAAATTCAAGGTAACATTCAAATAAACGTCAGAGTTTATGGCGTAGAACGGAGAGCACTTTGGACACACACAAATGTGCACGTATGCAATCTGACCTGCACGCTTGTCCCTTGTTGCAGGACCAGCCCACCGTTGTGGTGGAGGACTTGCGTCTTTGCACAGTCAAGCCCAGCACTGAGAATGAGAGACGATTCTGCTTTGAAGTGGTGTCCCCGTCGAAGTGAGTTTACGTAGGCGAACAACTTCATGCATACCTACATATGTGTGTGTTTCAGTGATGGTGGTGAAGTTTCATCAGCGTCAGATGTGTTTTAAAGTGTTAAACAGAAGAGGTGTTAGTTTCTCATACGTTGAGTGTTTCATGGTCAGTGTGTGTGTGTGTGTGTGTGTGTGTGTGTCTGTGTGTGTGCAGGTGCTGTCTGTTGCAGGCGGACTCAGAAAGGCAGCAGCAAGCGTGGATCACTGCCGTCCAAAACAGCATCGCCTCAGCCTTTCAGGAGCGCAGAGAGGACACACACAGCCCGGTGAGAATACACACACACACACACACAAACACATTATCTTCTACATCTGCTTTCTGTGGGAGTTAAATCCTCATCATTCCTGTGTGTTTCTATTATCAGAGACAGCGTTGCAGCTCGGTGTCTACAAGCAGCTTGGGAGGAGGAGGAGGTGGAGGAGGCGTGGATCAGGAGAACGAGGGCTGCAAAGCGCTGGAGGAGGTTCAGGCAATCCCGGGGAACAGGCATTGCTGTGACTGCGGAGAGTCGGGTCCTGATTGGGCCTCCATCAACCTGGGCATCACGCTGTGTATCGTCTGCTCGGGAATACACAGGTACACACTTACTCACACTAACATACACACACTTTTGGCTTCAGCTGCATGCTTTAATGGTTTCCTTCCCCGGCAGGAGCCTGGGAGTCCATTTCTCCAAAGTACGCTCCCTCACCCTCGACTCTTGGGAGCCCGAGCTTATTAAGGTAATTTAACCATTTAAAGCTACAGTGTCTCAACCTCACTGTGGCCTCTTCTGAAAAACTTCCAGAGAAAATTATGATTGCACAATGAATTATGTAACAGTTTTCTTTATATGAGCTCTCCTAAACAAAAGCAATTAGCAGTGAACCAGATTTATTCTTTCTTTTTCCTTTGCTTTCTTTAGTTGATGTGTGAATTGGGAAACTCAGTTATCAACAGGATCTATGAAGCTCGAATTGATGAGATCACCATCAAGAAGCCCACTCCCTCCAGTCCCAGGTACAAATAATCAATACAATCCGATGTGCAGACATTAATGGGGCATTCAGCTGATTTTACACTGCAGACATGTCACAGGAAGCCTCATCAGTCTGTAAAAATGTTGTTTCATATCCTCTGTAGATATGAAGGAGCTCTATAAAGTCAGAGACACATTACCCTGATGGGTTGTGTTGGTTTGGGCTTGAAGACCTAACATGTATGACACAAAATGCATCCAAACCATAGACTGTATATAAAAGATGGAAGTAACCAACAAGTTTGTGAACTCCTGCTTTAAAGATTCAATTTTTTGCCACCTTGTTTTTTTTTGGAGCCAGAAGTGGCCATATTTGGAAGACAAGGTGGAGTGCTAAGTTATCCACTAATGCTAACTAGCTTGATGCAGTGTGTACATAGACAGTATGGGGCCACTGTGCGGGACAGGAGCCTACCCCAGCGTTCTTAGGGCGAGAGGCCAGTCTGTCACAGAGCCAAGCACAGATGCAGATTCATGTTAATTAGTGCTAATATTAAAATAAAATATTAGAATTTTGCTCAAAAACTAGAAAACATACTTTTTGGACAGGCTTTTAGTATAAATAATACACAGCAAGCCATGTTATTTGTCAGATAATTGATATAAAAAAGGGTCTTAAAGGCACCAGGACCACAAACATGATCAAGAGGTTCAGTTCAGTGGGTCAGATTAGCTAAAGCTGAAGTGACGGCAAGTAAACGGGTAGTGGTACCCACCTGTACCCTTAGGTGCAACTCGAAGAATTAATACAATTCAAACAGGTGAGTTATAAAATAATCATCCCTGTACAGTTGGTATGAAATGGGAAATATGCTAATGTTTATTTCTGCTGTAAAGTTAAGCATTTTAACATGGGAGTCTGTGGGGACTGATTCACTTTTGGAGCCTAACATGGTCATTCAAGGAACTGGTTCTTTGGTGTTGCTTCCATTTTAGGACCTGGAGTTTGCAACTTGGATGCTACTGAGTGTAAGAAATGTGAGCATATACCAGGAAATGTAGACTCAAGATATGTCTGCCTCTATTGATTCAGTTTTCATTATTTTTGTATTTTACATGTTTCTTAACTTTGTGGAACTTCAGAACTTACAGGTTGGCCCTTTAAGTCTGCAAAGCTCATCTGGAAGAGATATGAAATATGGAAAAAGAATAACCAAACTTACTTTAACAAAAGGAAGAGAAACACATAAAAATGCACAAAATGTTTCTCTACATTCAAATTAAGTTGTTTATGTGACAGTTTTCAGTTGAAGTAATAATACCTGATTTGCATTATGTTGAAATATTGTTTATACCAGCAATGCAAAATGATTATGTAGCAAAAAAGAGTGACTGGGTAAATATTAGCAGTAGAGAAAGTAGACTGGGTAAGGGGGCCAGTGATGGTTTGCTTAAAGTTAAAGGGAAAAGTAACGAGGTCTCAAATAATTTGCATGTTTCAGGTATATGAATTGTGTCATACCGCTGGAGAAAATTGTGCTGAAGGAAGAAAAATCCTGAATACAAAAGAGAAAACAAATCAGGCATAATTCAATTAGATTTACAGAATTGTATAAATTCTTTTATTCCTTTAATCATGTTGGTATTTCACTTGTTTGCCTGTTTTTAAATCAGATGTGCTCTCCAGATGAGATAATATTACACACATGTACTACAATCCTCTCTGTCTTCAAGCGTTATTCTTTAAGTGGCTAATATTGATGCAGCTGCAAATATGATAAATAAACAGGAACATGCTCTTCATCTCCCCCTGCTGTTATATTAACAGTTTTGCGTGAAGGTATAATTCTGCCTGTGCACGCCATATTTTTACATTGACTGAACACTAACTCACCACATATCTGAGTGGGAGTGGATTGACTGCAGTGCTTCACGAAAAGGCTCATGTTTATTTATAAGCTGAGTTATAAAAAGGTATTATTTGTAGTTTACAAATAATCTTTATCAGCAGCCTACAACTCATCGTAGACTTTTTTTTTTTTTTTGCTTCCTCTTCTCGTCTCTGCGTTGTGTCACAGCAGACAGGAACTGCCACAGGTACATGAAACAGATGGTTAACTTTGTGACTAAAGTGTTGTCCGGAAACTTGTTGTGAGGCTGCATGCTTCGCATACAGTCATGGTAAACGAAAGTACACCCTCTGTGAATTCTAATGTTTTCTAAGGTTTATCAGGACATAATAAAAAATTATCTGGTCCTTAAGAGGGTCTAAAATTAGGTAAATACAACATCAGATGAACAACAACACATGGCATATTACACTGTGTCATTATCTATTTAGCAGAAACTAAACCAAAATGCAGAAGCAGTGTGTGAAAAACTAAGTACACCTCATGATTCAGTAGCTTGTAGAAGCACCTTTAGCAGCAATAACCTAAAGTAATGGTTTTCTGTATGACTTTATCAGTCTCACACATGGTTGTGGAGGAATTTTGCCGCCACTTCTTTACAATGTTGCTTCAGTTCATTGAGGTTTGTGGGCATTTATTTATGCACAGCTCTTTTAAGGTCCCGCCACAGGATTTCTATCAGGTTGAGGTCTGGACTTTGACTGGGTCATTGTAACATCTTGATTCTTTTCTTTTTCAGTCATTCTGTTATGGATTTGCTGCTGACCTTGGAATTGTTGTCCTGTCATATGACCCAATTTCAGCCAAGCTTTAGCTGTCAGACAGATGGCCTCACATCTGACTCTAGAATACTTTGGTATTCAGAGGAGTTCATGGTCGACTCAATGACTGCAAGGTGCCCAGGTCCTGTGGCTGCAAAACAAACACAAATCACCCCTCCACCACCGTGCTGACAGTTAGTATGAGGAGTTTGTGCTGACATGCTGTGTTTGGTTTTCTCCAAATGTGGTGCTGTGCATTATCGACAAACATCTCCACTTTGATGTCTTCAGTCCAAAGGACATTGTTCCAGAAGTCTTGTGGTTTGTTCAGATGCAACTTTGCAAACCTAAGCTGTGCTGCCATGTTCTTTTTAGAGAGAAGAGGCTTTCTCCTTCCAAACAAGTCATACTTGTTCAGTCTTTTTGTAATTGTACTGTCATGAACTTTAACATTTAACATGCTACCTGAGGCCTGGAGAGTCTGAGATGTAGCTCTTGGGTTTTCTGCAGTTTCTCTGAGCGTTGCACGGTCTGACCCCAGGGTGACTTTGCTGGGATGTCCACTCCTGGGAATATTATGGCATTATGTTAACACACACCTGAATGCTCCAGACCAGCAAACTCCCAAAACTTCGGCTTTTGTAGAGGTGCTCACACTTGCTGATCATCAGTGAATCAAGATTGATCAGAAGCTCCTGCCTGCTACTTACCCTCTTAATTCCTATGGAAGCAGTGAGGGTGGACTTAGTTTTTCACACTCTGTTTCTGCATGTTGGCTCAGTTTTTGTTAAATAAATAATGACACAGTGTAATATGCCATGTGTTGTTATTCATCTGATGTTGTATATAAATAATTTCAGAACCTGCCTAGGACCCAACCATTTTTAATATGCCCTGATGCATAAAACCTTAGAATTGAAAGGGGTTGTCTTTTCTTTTTCACCTGGCTGTAGCATTAGCTTCCAGTTTTGTCTTTTGCGTGCTCAAATTAAAGGCTTAAAAAGCTCAGGTTTACTGCAGAAAGGAGGCACGTGAACAGTCCTCTTTTTAACTAAATGTTGTACTTCATTGAGAGACACACAGTGCCTCAGAAACACGTTAAAATCTTTTCTCACGACTTCAAGTTGAGAAGTGAAACTGAGATCAAGAAAAGTCAGAAACACATGGATAAACACAACCCTGCACATGGGCTTCTTCCGTTTTAGCATGAGAGAAGCATGTCCATCATCTCACTTTATTCTTTCTTGTTTTCTGATCCTTTCTGTCCCTCAGAGGAGACAAGGAGTCGTGGATTCGATCAAAGTACGTTGAAAAGAAGTTTATCCAGAAGCTGCCTGAGACTGGCAGGAACCCCCCACTGAGGCGATCCAGCGGCAGGAGAAACCGAGCGACCACACAGATCGTACAGCGACCGGCTGTCAAACCCAAACCAAACCGAGCCACTCTACCTCGGGTCACAGGTAAAGCAGTCAGCTGCTCCTGCTGATGTTAAACAGAAACACACACTTACATAATGTTAAGGGCCTATTCTGCTGAATTTTATCTGTATGTGTGCGCTTATGGTGGCAGTCAGCAGGATAAACCAGTAATTGTGATTCTCTCTTTCTTTAGGGTTAAGCCCCAGTGACCTTGTCCCAAAGAACAATTCAGGCTTCCACAAAGGTGAGATAAAACACCCATAAAACACACATGCAATGTCTGACTTTTTAGCAAGAACTGTCAAATCTTTTGAAAAGTGTCATACAGCATTACACCTGCCTCTTCAGTTAATAAATGTGAAAGGATAAATTAACCCTTCTGTTCCTTTCAGATATGGAAGAGGAGGAGGAGGATCTCAGCCACCTCCACCCCGGGGCGCTGCTGTACCGCTCGGCAGCCCTGCAGAACTTCCCTGTCATGGCCGACGCTTTGGCTCACGGAGCCGACGTCAACTGGGTGAACATGAACGACGATTCGAGCACGCCGCTGATACAGGCCGTCTCAGTGGTGAGAAGAGCATACAGTTGATCACCAGAGATCGAATTTTTATGATTTTGGTGGAAAAGAGGGATAGATCTGCTGGATTGTAAATCTCTGAGATTTTGCTTTGTAAAAATGTACTTGCCTTTGAAACAGGTCCTGAAATAGTAGCTTTTGGTGTCACATGACAGCCAGTGGGCTCCTATTTTGGTGACTCTCTGGTCAAAATGCACGTTCCACTAGAAATACTGTATCTTATAACTGACATGAGCACATTTGCATGTGCACTTGCATGCAAACAGGTTGTTAAACCCGTAGGATACCGTGCAGTTTTTATCCTTATAAGTAGGCTACCAGCATTTTAGCCATATTGTGTTAGAAAAGGTGATAATGGTAAAGGTTCAGAGGATCACTGTATAGTTAGTCTGTGAGCAAAAATAAGTGCAGCAGCTCACTTGTCTTCTTGTTTGGTCCAGAATGCCCTGGCAGCCTGCGAGTTCCTGCTCCAAAACGGCGCCAACGTCAACCAGGTGGACAGCAATGGTAGAGGACCGCTGCACCACGCCACCATCCTGGGCCACACAGGGTAGGACAAACACACTCCCACACACACGTACTGTCACAGATACTATAACATGTGCCCTGTTTCATTGAAAAATTAGCCTAACACCAAAAAAAAAAAAAAGTAGAAGAGGTTCTCAAAATGGAAAAAAGAATCATTTTGTGAGGGTAGATGTCAAAACCATGACTAAAGACACACATTGATTAGCAGACTTATTATCAGTGAAAAATGCAATAAAACATTTAAGAACAATTTAAGAACACAAACTACAGAAACAATAATAAACACTGACACAGGTCAGTTTCTCAGGCACAAATATGAGTGCTCACAGGCAAACAGAATACTTGATATACACCATAGACTGTATATAAAAGATGCATGTAGTCTCTGCCAATGCAAAAGTGCCTTAAATCTGCATTCATTCCAGTGGCCAGCAGGGGGCAACTCCACCAGCTGCATAAAGATTGAATGTATAGAAGTCGCCCTACTGCTCACTTGATTCGTGACTTCAGTAAACAATTTCCTGATGTGTGTGTGGGCTCGACTGCCGCTTTCAAGTCTTACTTAATGCAACATGATGTTTATTCTGTAAATTATGGTCCCATTTAGAGTACAATAGGTGATAAAGCTTTATAAAGCATACAGTCTTGTGATTGACAAGTCTCCACCATATAAGTGTATATTGCGCCTCAGTTTTTGAGTTAGAGTCCTCCCATGATATCTGGTTTCAAAAAACCAAGATGA
The DNA here is from genome assembly GCA_015106735.1 of Paratilapia polleni. Classification (NCBI taxonomy): domain Eukaryota; kingdom Metazoa; phylum Chordata; class Actinopteri; order Cichliformes; family Cichlidae; genus Paratilapia; species Paratilapia polleni. Next base: position 1,469 of record VUQI01030165.1, on the reverse strand, counting down.
CCAAAATACCAAACTTAAGGATTCCAAATGTCCATCCTTTATATACAGTCAAAGATATATGCAGACTTTATTAAACCAGTACCAAAACTAGATTCACTCAAATTTGCATTATTTGCCAGTGCTGAGTAAAGTGGAAAGTGAAATGGAAGAAAATGTTTATTCTAAAAAGTAACAAGTAAGATGGACATAATTAATAGTTATTGTTTATTGGTATTATTATTAAATATTTAATCACAAAATAGTGCAAACTGTAACTTTGCAGCAACATTTTTTTTATTAAATAATCTTTGTCAAATGAACTTGGATGTTTGTTTAGCAACCTGAACCTGAAGGTCAAGGCAGAATCTGGCTTAGTCTCGTGTGGCTTGGACTGAAGACCTGTGCTGTGCGAGTTTAGAGTATGATTTGTGATCATTTAAGAGCAGAAAGCAGTTTAGACATATTTATGATGCTGTTTGCTGAGAGTCCATTTTTTTAACTGATAGTTCCAAGAATTGAAAACCTAAATCAGACATAAAAGTAGGAACTAAAAGTCCCCTTTGTGCATTCCACCAAATTGAATCAAATGACTCCGATGGTGAATTAGAAAACTATTGTGTTGGCCAAAGTTTAAAATAATGAGGTCATGTATGTGCAAGTAATTCATATAGTCCAAGGTTCAGGCTTCAGACTGCTCTGAGCACCAAATTTCAGCGTGTTTTTTTCTGCTCTTGGCTCCGTATGATTTCAGTGAGTGCAGACATCCCTAATATGGTCATCTCTAGTGTGTGCACACTGTAGCCCCACTCACTCAGCCAGTCAGAAAAAAGATGGCTTAAAGGGAAGGTGCTCTTGAATAAAAACATTGAGCATAGCAGGTCCCCTTTAAATATGAACATGAAAACTTTGAATACTCTGTTTGTTTTTATTGGCTCTGTGGCAATTTAGTGATGATTGGCTCTCCTAGCGCTTGGACAAATGTATAGGCAAATTTTCCATTTCCTATAAGATGTATATAAGAATATTATTCTGGTGCGGCACTACACCTGTGGTTTTCACTGTAGCATGAGTTTAATATTTGAGTGGATGCAAAGGGACCTGCAGGAGAAGAGGAACTTTACTAAACTCCAAAAACTTTGTTTGGGAAAGTCAGTTTAAACCACATTTTAAGCTGACTTTAAACTGTGGTTTAAACTGTTTAAAGTCAGTTTGATGCTCCCACTTGATGCTCAGGAAAAACTCTTGACTTCCTGAAATTCAGTTCAATTCAATTCAATTTTATTTATATAGCGCCAAATCACAACAACAGTCCCCTCATGGTCCTTTATATTTTAGAGTAAAGACCCCACAATATTAGACAGAAGTCAGGAACAGTCAGACGACCCCCTATGAGCAAGCACTTGGCGACAGTGGGAAGGAGAAACTCCCTTTTAACAGGAAGAAACCTATGGCAGAACCAGGCTCAGGGAGGGGCAGCCATCTGCTGTGAC
>VUQI01030163.1:15402-31972 GCA_015106735.1 Paratilapia polleni | reverse complement strand
CCCCCGAAGGTTAAAAAAAAAAAAAAAAAAACGTCCAACAATGAGAAAAATACCTCACTTATAACAGACATATTGTACAGCTAGCTCTTATTTGATTATCTGTGTTCAAACATATTCCAGTTGCTGCGGGACTAAACATGTTTTTCTTGAGATGCTCTGACCCACGCCTAATGTAGATCACAAGTTTAAGTCCGGTTCCCATCATCATGTTTCCTGTCCATTAAAGCATCACTTCCATCAAAATAATCTTCTGTCGGGGCTTTCCCACAGTGATGGTGAAATCTCCGACCAGAGTTTTGTTTTCAGGGTAGTTTGACTCCTCTGAGGTGCAGACATTCACGCCAAAAACACAGCTGGAGGTGAGGCTCAGTCACACCGTGTTGCCACATGTGTGATTATACTTGGGTAAAAATACTAAACATGTAAAAACCTTCAGTAACGTGAACTTTGGTGCACTTTGAATTGAAAAATTATCCAGCAGAACTTGAGTTCACTTTCCCTGTTTCAGTCTTCATTTTTCCTTCATTAACCTGTAAAATAAATTCTGTTAGTTTTTCTAATCTTAACTTCATAGAAGGCAGGAAAAGCTGCCCAGGTTGGTGATACTTCATGGAAACTTGTTGCTTCACTTGAATCGCATTCGATTCCTTCATATGCCGGTGATGCAGGTCTTCTTTCTCCCTGCTGTGCTTTCCAAACACGGATCTTCCCTTCATTTTCCAGGATATCCCGGAGTTGTTTGAACAGAGTGAATTCAGTAAGAACTCATACTCTAAAATCTGCCTAATTTCAGTCTTTCTGCCTCTTTACTCCACCTTCCAGATGGCGATCTTTCCGTCATGTTTGCCAGCCCCACTGAGGATGTAGCGGTCCTCAGCCGAGCACAGCGCTGTCACTTTGTCGGTGTGGCCGTGAAGCTCCTTCAGGACCTGGTACCGCTCGGTGTCCAGGATGTAAACCTTTCCTTTGGCTGAACTGCGGCCTACACCACCAACCCACACCTAGACAGAAAAAGTGGTTAGTTAATGTCTTTCAATGTCAAATAGTTTAATGAGTGCCAGTTAAGACTGATAACACTCATGTGGCTGAACAAGCAGGGAAAAGTGGGGTAAAACGAGCCAGCGGAACCAAGTTGATCCACCACTTGTATCTGAACAACCATACATTAATTTAGACAGCATTTTCCTTTTTCAGGAGGAATCTTACAGATGAAGTAGATAACAGATTAGAGTCAAAGCTGTCAGAGCTGACATCACAGGCATTATCAACTTCATTGCAAAAGCAGGAATTAAGAGGGTAAGTAGCAGCCAGGTGCTGCTAATCAAACGCACTTGATTAGCTGATCATCAGCAAGTGTGAGCCCCTCTATAAAAGCAGAGGCCTTGGCAGTTTGCTAGTCTGGAGCATTCAGGTGTGCGTTAACACAATGCCACAGGAGTGGACGTCCCAGAAAATTCATCCAAAGGCCGTGCAATGCTCGAAGAAACTACCAAAAAAAATAAATAAAAAACCCATACAGAAAACTATTACCTCAAGTTACTGCTGCTAAAGGCGATACAAGCTAGTGAATCATGTGTTGCACTTAGTTTTTCACAGGACTGCACAGAGCCGTGTGAAAACTTTCTTTAAAAACCATGTTGTATCATAACAATGAAAAACTGACATTACATTTAATATTTTTGGATGCAGCATGAAGACGTAAAATGACACAAGAAGAAGAGATAGGAGCTCCATGCCCTTCTGCCCCACCTTAGACAAGTCCTAGTTTTTGGTTATTTTAAATAGCATATTTCTTACAAACCAGACATGCTTGTGTTTGTCATTGATTAGAAAGTTTGTGATTATAAAAATATTTTATGACATGTTAGAGTTTATGTTTATAAACTAAAGCGTGAGTTAATATGCCAAGCACACAAAGCAAAACATCTCTGGATGTTCATGATGCTCAAAAGAATACAAGCTTCACTCAATTTAAAACTTCAATATCTATTTCTTAAAAGACTTGGCAATAACTATAGACTAATTAGTTTTTATTTTATTAATTTATTATTACCAATAAAATCTAAATTACTTGGGGGTTTAATTAGTGATTACATTTAGGGTTATAGTTTATAATCGGGTTTATAGAATAGTAACTGCTTCCTCTGATGGCACACCTTACCCTGTCAGAGCCTCGTCCACACAGGAAGCGATTCGCTCATCTCACATCGCTTTGTCGTCGATGGTTGGTCATTAGCAAATGTTCCTGGCTCTGGTTGCCTAGGTAACCCTCTCATATGTGAATCAGCGGTATCCTTTGCTCTCATTGGTAGCCGTTTCAATCACTCGCCTCAAACTTGAGAAAAGTTTAACTCGGAGCCCGCACACTTTGCGTTTTCAGCAGATGAATGTCATTCACTTTTTATGGTCTCCGGTCGCCACCTGTGTGGATGGGGCTTTGCACCTTATATGGGCAAGTAGACCCAGAAGACCCCCTTTTTTGGCCTTATATTTAATTGTCACTACTCAGGTTTCAATACATTCACTAGTAACATCCTGAAGTTGTGTTGTATGTGTTTTATTCTTGTCTCACACTCCTGAGTTATAAGTCAACTTAAGTGACAAATTGCTCATCTTGCCCCAGTTTGCCCTAAGCTACTGTTGCAGTCAATTAGCTTTGCTTAGAATTAGGACTAAAAACCCAGGAAAAAAGTAGTTTGACTGTTAGCACTTCTGAGGCTCACTAATTATCATATTATATCTCATCCATCAGGCTAGTCCTCTTAATTCCAGCTACATATTTCTCATAGAGACATGAATGACGTCAATCTTTAAATCTAAATGTTAACATGAAAACAAATGAGAATATTTTCCATACAGTTCTTCTTCTGCTCTGTGTGTGTGTGTGTGTGTGTGTGTGTGTGTGTGTGTATTAACCTGGTTTTTAACTTTAATCATGCAGTAGCATCCAGCGCAGTCCTGTAAACCGATGCGGTAGAACGGTTTGCTGGTGTCTTTAACGTGCCAAATAAACACTTCTCCGGACACTGTGCACACACCCCACAGCTCCTCCCTCTGACACAAACACAAGCAAACAACACAATGTGTTAAAAAGGGGTCACGCTTAAATATAATCCAGTTGAAAAGTGTAAAATAAAGTGATTAAAATAAACACCATATTCAGAACAAAGTGTGTGTTTATACCTCAGGTAAGAGCAGGGCACAGCTGAACGTAGCTGCGGAGCCTTTTTGCTGTTCTGGGAAAGTAATGCGATTTTTTAATGAACCGTTCCTCCAGACCTCCATTATACTATCCCTGGAGCCTTAAAACAGAGGAAAGGGGAAGAGAGTATTCAGCCTCCATCACCAAAATCTTACATTTCCCATTTTAATTCTCCAACATGAGTGAAACTTACAACACCAGAGCGTTCCCCTGCAGCTATAAACAGACTGCAGATGGTCGCAGGCGAGACGGAAGTGCTTCTTCACCTGCAGGAAAAGGAAAAGTTAAAACAGCTGAAAGAGAAATGCAAACACTGTTGAACAGGTGAGAGTGTAAACCAATGCTGATTTTAAACTGACCTGCAGTGTGGAGACGTCCCAGACCATGACGCTCCCCTCTGCACTGCAGGAGTACGCCACCTTTTGACTGAAGAGCACAAGTACACTGGTGAGATTTTTTGTACATTTCAACACTTCAGGGTGGATAGGCACTCTCACAAAGTGAAACAGGAACAAAAACTGTCCCAGTTTTGATCTCTTAAATGAGATCAAAATCTGAGTTTTGAGTGGCACTTTCATAGAAAGTACCACAATACTGGTATCACTACTGAAACAACCAGTCGACTTATCAAGTTGTCATCTGAAAATGAATTGCCAACAACTTTTAAAAAAAAATTAAGTAACTCTTAAAGACATTCATCATTACTTTCATCTTGCTAAATGATAAAATGTGTTGTTTTTCTTATTTCATATCATTTCAAAGTGAGTATATTTGATTGCTTTGTAGGGATTTTCATCTGATAGTTTATAAATTAAACTATTAATTGTTTAATCACAAAAGAGCAGCAACTGATGATAACACTTTCTTCCTTTGACTACACTGCAGTCAGACAACTCAGGTTTGAAAGGACAGCAGCAGAATACAGTGAGAGTTTGGCATCTAGACTCTGAGCTCATCACTCTCTGCAACTTTGGTACATATCATATTGGCGAGTGATGAGTAAACATCTCCCCAGAGTCTACAGGTGGATGCTGGGAAACAGCAAGGCAACAGCCACAATGACATATCAGAGGGAGAGGTGAGAAATTTTTCAGCTTCAGTAGAAAATCTGGAGAGTGTGTTTGGTATATGATGTGAGGAGAAGGAGGCGGTGCAGCTTAAGTTTCCTGTCTGGACCACATCAAGGCTCGACGCTGTAAATTTATGTCAGTGATCATGTCTGCATTACCCGTATTTCTCTTTGTCGACTGCCAGTCCGGTGACCTCTGCCCTATGTTCGGTCAGCTGCCTGTTACAGGCCATGGCCACCATGCTGATGATGTAGATAACAGAGTCCTCAGAGCCCATCCACACCTGATCTTTGTCAACTTCCAGCATGCAGTTCTGAAATCACAAACATGTTACTGAGCAGGAGTCGTGACCTGGGTGTCCACAGATATTAGAACAACTTCAGCTTCATACATTTAGAAGGTGAGCCAGTATCTGAAATGCCCCCATATTTTCTCCCTGAGTAACTAAAAGCCAGCGACTCAAATGATTAATTCTATGCTCTGAAAATAAATTGGCAAATATTTTAATAATCCACAAACTGTTGAGGTTATTTTTCCAGCAAAATTGCCAAACATTCACTTGTTCTAGCTAAATTGTGAGGCTCTGCTTCTTCTCTTTATTTATGTGACAGTAAACCGATTGTTTTGCATGATATTTGAAGATAACTTTTGACAGATTTTTTTTTTTTTAGAGTGGCAGAAAATGTAAACACACTGCAAACTGGTGAAAACACACATCTGTGTCTGCCTGTCTTTTTTTAATTTGCAGCATGATAACCTCTCTTTGCCACCATTCTTTTTAGGTTTCTTTTGTTGGACAAATTATGTACTAAACAAGTAACAGATTGAGAAAATAATGAACAGTTTGGTTAATAGTGAAAATAATAATTACAGTCCCAAGGAAAGTATTTTCCTAACAAGTAAGTCCAGCAAGTACTGACACAAAGCACAACGGTGTGCATTATTTTGCGCTTCAGTTAAACTGCTGAGAGGTTAATGTAGGAGACGATCCACTGTACAATACTCAACGTGTCCACTAGGTGGCAAAACTGTTCTGAAACTACTCACACACTACCTTCAAAAACATTACTTCTAATATGGAAGTCTGTTTTACAGATTCAAACATAACCAACATGCAACATTGTGTAAAACATATTGTCAATAGAGCTGCTTTAAAGTTATGAATTTCCTATTAATTCGTGTTATTTTTTTTAATCAGCTGTTTTCTGATCAGCTGTCGTGCTGCTGCTGAAGTGAGAAGTCGTGGTCCCAGTGTTTTATATGCAACCTGGTCATGAACTTTAAGCAAATATTATGGTTGGGAGGAGAAAACACACACTCCCCCTCTCTCTTTCTCACACTCCCACGATATTTCATGTGGCTGTGACCTGCATGACTGAAGTAGAGGTTAGTGATTAGAACGGACCTAAGAAGTGCCTTAAAACTTCACACATCCTTAGCCTTATATACACAGTGCATGTTCTCTTTGGAGAGCTTTCAACAATCCTGCCAGCTCTCACTTTTATTTTGTTATGAATGTTTGCACAGACAGTGATTTGATCTTTAAAGGCATGTAAACTATTCAAAAACAGACCGTATATTCCCCAAAAACATGTACTTTTAAGTCTAAAGATAATACCGGCAGTGTTTGAAGTGAAGCAACAGGAGCAAAAGAAAGAAAGAAACCCAAAGAAAACAGTTTAATCTGTACGTGATGTCAGTGGCATGCCTGTGTTTCTTATCTGCTGATTTAATTCAGCGATGCGCAAACGTCTAGCCAGGTGTTTTTATTTAGTGGTGAAAAAACTACGAAAAAATAAATAAATAAATAAAAATCATGCTCGCCAGAACACTGAAGTGAGGAATCCAAGCATGTTGTCTGCACACTCGAAAGCATCACTGTGTTCTACTGACTCAACTCAAGCAACTGCACAAGAGCTGCATAAATTAAACAGAATCTAAAAATCAAGAAGAGAGTCATATACCTGAGGGACTGTGGCAACAATTTTGAGAAGCTCGGGTTACTTCTGCAAATTCACTGAGTTTTGTTGGAAGAAAAACAACGAAAACTATTACTTGCAGAGGTTTAGAGAAATTTGTTTACTATGTAGAGGGTTAGCTATGATTTAAGATAACTTGCAAACTACTGAGAGACAAGAGTGGGAAAAAAATGGAAATATTTTTACTGCTGTTTTTTTTTTTTTAATTTTCATGAGCAGCACAGTAGTGTGGGGGGTTAGCACTGTCATCTCCCACTAGGAGGGTTCTGGGTTTGAATCCACTGACCAACTGGGGCCTTTCTGTGTGGAGTTTGCATGTTCTCCCTCCCCCTGCTTGGCTTCCCTCCAGGTACTCCGGCTTTCTCCCACAGTCTAAAGACTGGTTAACTGGTGATTCTAAACTGGCCGTAGGTATGAATCTGAGTGTGAATGGTTGACTGTCTCTGTGTCTTAGCCCTGTGACAGCTGGGATAGGCTGGATGGACGGGCAGATAGTTTTCATGAATAAAACTGCGGTGTATTTGCTGGTGTTAAAAGTGGACCTACAAATGCTCTTTTCCAGCTCCACATTTTATCCATTTATCTTGGGCTTCCCTACAGTAGCTTTGCATGATTTATTGATCAAAAGAATCCAGTCCATCCTCTGTCTGAAACAAGATGTATTAGCTTTCTTCTGATTGGCTGCCCCTTCCAAACAAAACTTTTGAACAGCAGGTGGGTGGAGCTTTTGCACTCAACCTGAGCCATGCACCAAGCGTAAAGCAAAAATGTCTGAAACCAAGCATTAAGAGCAGTCTGAAGCCTGAGCATTTAGCTCACATGGATTAACTGGACATGCACTGTCCATGTTTAATATGAGCATCCACTACAGTAACAGTGTTTAAATGACAGAAAATAAGGAAAGAAACACAACTAAGTCCAAACTAACTGGTGACCAGCTACCTACTGTGCACAGATTTTGGAAATGTACATAACCAGCCCATTCGTTTTGTGCGTCATGGATTACTGCTTGTTTGCTTGTTTGTGTTTTTGGTGAAAGTAATTGTGTTTGTTTCAGTTTGCAGCTGATGCATTTTGCATGTGTTGCATGTGTTTTTCTTACCAGTCTGCCATTCCCAACATGGCAGGTGTGTGTGAGGGACCAGCTGGAGGCATCAAACACCATCACCTTCCCCCCACTCACAGATACCCATAACTCGCCTGAAACACACGCACGCACACGCACACACACACACACACACACACACACACACACACACAGTTTATCAGTTATTCCTCAATACCTTATCGTCACGTTTGTGGCCTGCAGCTGCTACTTCTTTGGGAAGAAAAAAATGTGAATATCACTGAATATGACTTATAGCTTTCCTGGTCTTGTACTTCAGTAACTACTTAGGAGTTTTCCTCCAACAGTGTGAATGGAAACAATTCATGTCATGTTTTTCTGCAGCTCGAAACATAATCAGTGCTTTTTTAAAAATGTTACTGGAAGAAAAAAATAATAATTTAAAGTAACATCCTGTGTTTTCACTTAAAGGAGTAGAAGAGGACAGTGGGACAGAGAGGATGTATAAAGTGAGTCAAATAGAGAAAGAGAAGGGAGTGGTGAAAACAGAGGGGAGAGGAGAGGGGGAGTGAACTGGTCCCGTGCCAGAAACTCAATTCAGTGACCTATATTCAAACCAGAGAGGGAAAAAGAATCAGGGAGGGGTAGGGAGGGAGGATCTGAATAGTTACATTTGTTCTTTTCACCAGCAGAAATCCCAAAGTGCAACAGACTGCTATAGAAGAACTGAAATGTGTTTGTTCATGTGTGGATCACTGAGTATGTGTGTGTTAGTGGCTGGGGGTGTCAGTCTGCCACCGGCATGTATGTAAGTGGCCCCAGATGGCCGTCCACTGAAGGCCACTGAATGGCTTTTTGGTTCTTTTTTTTTTTAAAGCTTTTCACTCACGGTCTTCCTGCCACGTCATGTGCCAGTCTGTCTGTCTGCCCACCATGATAAAAATCAAAGGACTGTGTATGAAGGCAAGGAAGCAGTAAACAACAAAGGGCACATATAATGACTGTGATTCACAGGTGTGAGAGATGAAAGGAAGAAAAGGGCTTCATAAACCACAAACTACAAGAAGGTAGTTTCAGTTCCTTGGCACATAATTTTCTATTGCTGTACACTACTGGAAGGATGAATTATTTTTTAAAAAAAGATATGCTCTGTTATTTAATGATTTTATCATGTGGTGGAAAATGCAGTCTAAGATCTCTTTCACATGTGTTTAAATCTGGTGAGCATGAAGGGCACAACATGATCTGCTTTCTCATTAAATCATTCATCACTCTGGCCTGTCGGGATCAAGTCGCCAGCCAACAACAGTCCCCAGGTCACGTCCAGCCAGGGACCTTTGTTGCACAACCTCTCTTCCCCTTGTTTACTGTCAACAACTAATTGGGACAGAAAAAGCCCTAAAATAATAATAATAATAATAATAATAAAAAAAACCTTCTGCAGTCCTTATATTTCTTCATAACTTATTTCCATGTCACCTCTTTATATTCAGTTTCAGGAACAAGCACAGTCTCCAGATTGACTTGACTGACTTGCACTCTTTGGATCTGTGGGAAACGGACATCTGTTATTTTACTGCTGAGTAGATTCTGATCATTTGGAGGTAATGTCAATCTACACTTTTCATTTTCAAAAATATTCAAAAGTAAAGCTACTCTTATAAGCCGTTCTTGCTCTAACCTTATACAGTACTGTGCAAAAGTCTTGAGCCACCCCTCATTTCTTTATATTTTGCTTTCAAGCAGGCAGACTTTCTTGCAAAGTTTTAAAGTGATCTCGAGCAATAGTTCTCCAGGCTTCCTGAAGTTTTTTTTTTCTTTTTTCTTTGGACATTGGCTGCTTTTTCCACTCATTTTCAGTCCAGTCCTGACCATTTTCAGAGGAATGTTTTTTGTTCGTTTGTGAAGCCACTTAACACTGACCTATGAATCATTCAAGCATGAAAAAGGCACCTAACTCAGGGGATGAACCAGTGTTGTGTCTACACATACCAGACAACTTGGCAAAGAATAAATTTTAAATTGCATCTTCAGGCACTTCGTTACTAGCAGCCTGTCGTAAAACACACACAATTTATTCCTATTTCTTTAGTTGAATCTACTTAAATGCCAAAGATAAATAAAAAAATAAAATAGTATTTTTGAACCAACAAGGTGATTCCCAAAGAGCAATTAGCCAAAAATTTGGCGTATCTCAGCATGGTGTGCAGCATGTCCTTAAAAAATTTCAGGAAACTGGAGGATCACTGTAAGTGGGGGACAAAAGAAGAAGTGTCAGGCCTAAAAAATGAACTACAGCAGATGAACAGAATCTGAAAGCCAAAAAACAGCAAAGATCTGAGCCAGAGACACCTGAGTGATGCATCTGGCCCTTCAGTTGATCCATCTACTGTTCATTGAAGCCTCATCAGAAATGGTCTCAGTGGAAGGGTGGCTGTCAAGAAGCCATTCTTAAGGAAGGGAAACAGGGAGAAAAGCCTGAGGTATGCCAAATGACACAAGAACTGGACTGAAAATCAGTGGCAACAGGTCTGATGGAGTGATGAATCCAAACTTGAAATTTCTGGTTCAAATCATTGTCAGTATGTCCAGAGGAGGTCAGGAGAGAGGTACAACAGTGAGTGTCTACAGCCATCTGTAAAACACGGTGGAGCCTCTGTCATGGTTTGGGGTTGCATTTCATCCAGTGGTGTTGGAGATCTTGTCAAAATTGATGGAATTATGAACGCAGAAAAGTACCATCAGATTTTGATCCACCATGCAATACCATCTGGTAAGCATCTGACTGGCAATGGCTTCATTTTTCAGCATGAAAATTATCCCAAACACACTGCCAATGCACTAAAAGCATACCTGGATAGAAAAACACACAATGGAACACTATCAGTCATGGATTGGCCTCCCGAGTGCCGGACCTCAACATTATTGAAGCAGTGTGCGATCATCTTGACAGAGAACAGAACAAAAAGAGCCAACATCCAAAGAAGAGCTTTGAATGTCCTTCAAGAAGCCTGGAGAACTATTCCTAAAGACTGTTTAAAGAAATTACATGAAAGCTTGTCTAAGAGAGTTCAGGCTGAATGAAGAATAAAGGTGGTCATACCAAACATTGACTTTCAAGTTTGTTAGAACTGTACAAAGTCTGTTTTTGCCTTATGTCAATTTTCCATGTATGTTTGCACATTTCAATAAATCACTGCACCTATTTCCCATTTTCCCAGCAACATATAAAAACATATAAGAAATGAGGGGTGGCAAAGTATACATACATCTTTTACCAATATATTTTCAATGTCTTTTCCTTGTTTTTACTTGCTTTTAAGGAGACAGAAAAGTCAAGGTGGCTTTAGAATTACAGTCCAAAAGCACAGCCAAAATTTTGCTGCAATATTTTGCTATTTTTTCAAAGCACCACAGCTCTTACTGACATCATTATACTTGCAGTTTTTGAAAGCTCCCAATAGAAAGGACAAAGCCCACATATTTATGACCATTTGTTACAGTCACTTTGAGGAGGGGCTTCCTTCCAAGCATGTTTCTAAATATCTTCCATTTCCTTTTGTTGTTTATGGTAAAATGAGACCAGAGGAGAAAGTGTGGTTGAGAAACTTTAAGTGCATCTTTATGCTTTTTATGTCTGTGTGCGCCACAGTGACTCAGTGAGTATGTGAAAGGTACTGACACATAATGTTATTTTTTGTGCATTAGTCAACATATATGTCAGCGACTGTGTGTTAGTGTCACAGTTAGATTGTGAAACGGCTATGCTGCTCCAAACAGCCAATCATATCATCGACTCCTACACTGACAAATCAGAAAGAGAAGCTGTTTGGTTACGGGACACTTTTAGGTATGTCTGTGTATACCTGGTGTGTATAGAAGTACATCCACAGCCTGAGGTGCAGCAAGTTCCACTGAAGGGTTAATTTTGTGTTTTAGTGTCTCTGCAGTCGTCTTGGGAACCATCATCGGGACTGGAGACACACAAAAGAGAAGCAACTAACCTTAACCAGATGGTGAAAAATGCCCACAGTCTCTGATGAGTCACAGTTTTTAGTATGTAAATAGGTTCAAACAGACCATGACCATAACCATAACAAAGCACATCAATAAACATCATCATCACCATCTTCCTCTACCTTCCATCTTGATGCGGTCAAAGTGAGCCAGCTTAGAAGCAGCATAGATAGACTTGCTGCTCTGAAGGCTGCCCACTACAGCATCCATTAACAAGGCATTGGTCAGAGCCTGCTGCATGTACTGGGGGTCCTGCAGAGAAAGATTTATAAGAGAGACAGATTGGTTCATAAAAAGGAAAGGAAATGTTTATGGTTACCATCCTTATAATTTTACAAGCATCACATAATGTTAGTACGATGTTTTAAACCAAAGGATTGGACAAATTACAATTTTGCCCTGGTGGTGACTGCAAACAAAAAAAAGTCAGTGGGTCATTTATGTACTTTTTGTTAATGTTCCAGCCCCCTCAACAAGCCAAAAGGGGAAAAAAACAACTTGTTAGCTTACTTTAAGTACAAAAAAGTTTCCCAAGAGGTGTTAATTGAAATCTAATGATGGACAGATGCCGACCAACATCTTTAAGTTTGATGGCATCTCTAAGTTAGTCCAGGCTAGAGCACCAGCAGCTCTTCTGCTGAGTTACAACTGAACCATCCAACAGACACCGGACAGGCTTCAACACTGACTTCAGGTCAAAGGTAGAGGAGGTGTAACCAATATTAAAAAACAAATTGTTGAATTTTTATCAGTACAGAATAGCACAATTGTACTAAAAGGAGTCAAAAAACAAACAAACAAAACCGTGAGGAAAAGCACCACGGCAGGGACGATGCATACAATAGTGATTAAGTGTTTTTTATTACTAAAAATGAATGCCAATGTGCTGATGGCACGAGGGAAAAGTCACAGGATCAAGTAAGTCATTCTGAGACATACTCTCATGTTTATAAATGTCTGCACATAATACCATGGCAATCAGTCACAGAGGTCATTATGATGGACTGACCAATCAAATGGATGGAGCCAATAAAAGTAGAATAAAACACATAAAGCAATTTTTTTTTTCATGGTAATTATATCTTAGTTTACTCGACTTTCTATATCTATTGATCATTTAGTCTAAATCAAAGCCAAAGATACTCAGTTTACTATGATACATGACAAGTATTGAATATTCACGGGGCCTAGAACAAACAGAAGTAGTATTTGTGATTGAAAAATTACTCAATTAATCAACTATCAAACAAGCTTGTGATTAATTTACAAACTACATGTTTATGTGATTAACTAATCACACTTCAACTTGTCAGACAAGCTGGACATGAATGCATATTCATGACATTATAGCTAACTATAGAGACTGACAAAGGAAGTGAGAAATGATAAAAAATTCAAATAAAGGAAAGAGACTAACAGTGAGGAAAAGGCAGGGTAAGTGAGAGACAGCGATGTTACAGTTATTTGGTTTCACAAAGGAAACCCCCTGTCCTTGTTCAAGTGTGTCTATTCATGTTCATGTATGCCTCAGGGAATTTCAACCACACCCACAAACACCACTGCAATGCACAGAGACTGTTATATGTGCATGTGCGCACACACTAACTGATGCCTGGATAAAGAGCAGGTATGAATAATAAAGGAACAAGCTAACTCAATAAATTTCCCCTTTATTTCCCTCACACTTTTATACCCTCATACCAACACTCACACAGTTCCTTCAGTCACAGATTTACCTTGTGCTGGTCAGCTATTAATCGCCCGGCCCACATCTCTTTGACCATCAGGTTCCAAAGCTCAGTCTCTGTTTTCAAATTAGCCTCAAAAGCCTCCTTCCTTCCCTGTACACGCAGCTTCAGGCTGGGGATTCGCAGGAGCAGGAAGGGAGAAGACGACACCTTCACCTCCTACAAGGAAAGGCACGAAGAAGGCGTCTACTTGTAGATCATTTACTCAAATCTAATCTGGTTAGGAAGAACTATATTTGTTTATTTTTTGTCCTTCTTTTAATCTGACCTCCAAATCTCGGTACTGTGCCACCTCCACATATCCTGGTCGTCCATCGGTGAGCAGGAAGAGTCTTCGTTGAGTCATGGCGATTTTCCCCACGCCGCGGCTTGTCTTGACTGAAGATGAGACCTTAAAGACACACTCGCTGGCCTCAATGTGCTCCAAAACAGACGCTGGCAGACACACCTTCAAATGAAATGAATACAAAAACTCATGTAAGACAGAAATGCTCACCTCATTTTAATCATTCATAATTCAATATAAATCTCTGGAGAAGTCTCAGATATGATACATTTCCTGATGTCATTTTTCATTTATGGTGTAAACAGATGTAAAGCAGGCTTATAATTTTAAATTATAATATGCACACAAGGACACGGTATTAATATTCCCATTCCAATTGTCAAAATTTGTGTAAAGCATACAGTACAGACCTCTTGTGCCTCAGCCTCAGTCTCCTTCCAGATGGTGTAAAACACTCTGAACAAGTCTGGACTGACCTGTTTCTGATGACCTGGGGGAAGAGAAAAAAAAAAAAAAAAAAAAAAAAAAAAAAAAAAAAAAAAAAAAACACACACACACTTTCAAAATAATTCAAGACATGCTGTATTACTCCACACAGACCCATGTAGTTTGTGACACTTATAGCTTAAAACCTATAATTTAATCAAAACAATCAACTTGAGTTATACAGAATTAATCAAAATCAGTGTTACAGTGAACACATAATATGGATACCTAAGGAATAACAATGGATGGTTAAAATCCACAGAAAAAACACAAAGGATCAAATTTAAAAACTTGTGTTTAACCGTCAAGTGACTGAACTATTAGCGACTAAAATGATGAGTTGGGTTGTTTATGACCCCATTATATTTTATACAGACATACTTTTTTTAAAGGTTCTATTTGTGCTGATCATACTTATACTGTTTCCTGTTCTATCACAGATATTCTATAATGTGCTCATATTATGATTTTTAATTTTTGACATTCTGGTTTTTATTAAACCAGAATGTCAGTGATGTAGTAGCTCATCTGACTCACAAGCCATCACAATTCACACGTTATTGCCTTGAGCACAATTTGGGTGAAGATCCATTAGGTGATTCATTGTGTGCACGTTTCACTAAAATCTGACTGATACTGCATGAGGATTAACGGCTCTTGTGGAATTCGGACAGACGGACGATGGACGCCTTGCCATGGCATAAACTGATCAGCCCTTCAGTCGGATGAGCTAAAAAGGGTGAGGCTTAGCCTCAAGGCTTCTGCAGCAGTTAATTTTTCTACTCCATGTCTGTTTGCCATGGCTCACTGCAAAACATTACAATGTAGAAGTGGAAAATTATCATACAAACAGCCTATAATTTGTTCCCGTAAACTGGAGCATCAATGATGAGGCAGCCCATCGACTCACAGTTCATCACAGTTCACAGATTATTGTAATGTGTGAAGTACAGAAAGAAACTGTTAAGTTTTCTTGTCATTTGGTTGGCAGTATTGCACAGAATGAAAATCCAGTAAGAATGAAAAATGTGACCTTCACCTTGAGGACAATTTGGGTGAAGACCCATTAGGTCATTGATTTGCGTGAGTTTGATTCAATTCTGGCCAATACTGTAGGAGGAATAGCGATTCTTGTGAATTGTGGACGGATGGACAGACGGTGAGCTCGAGCTCAGCCGGATGAGATAAAAAGAGTTGTAGTGGACTGACAAATTCATGGTAGAGAATATTTTTATGACTGAAAATATCAAAAAAGTACAAATATTTGGCTAGGGTCATACATAACTCCACTCGGTCACTTCAAGGTTAAACTTCAAACAGAAACTGAAGCCTTCTGATGGACACAAGTCTTTAAATTTTCATTTACCCAAAAATGGCTGACTGAACTAAATTTTTAGAGCTTCCCTGCATCACAAACTCTCATAAACAGACATCTGCTTGCTGACTGAGCCAGCTCTGTCTCTCTTTCCAAGTAGTCTAATCTGCAAGCATGCCTGCAGTGTGAGCAACTGGAGGCCGTTGCCCTTACTGTACTCCAACAATGGCTACGTACAGTACATCGCCTGTGTGCACCCCCCACACCAAACAGACAACCCACAGAGACACAAAACTCTACTCAGCCACTGAGCAGTGCATAGTCCCAGCCACAAGAAAGAAAATGTCTCTTTTTCATTTAATATAAAAACTTACTAAATACTTTCTGAATATCAGTACATAAAGTGTTATGCACTAGCAGTTTTGACACAAACACCACCTAAGGGTGCATGCAACTTTAAAAACAGGAACTTCTAATAGGAAACAGTGATTAAAATAATTTTACAATACAAAAGGGGATCAAAATACTGCTGATGTTTTTAAAATGCAAAGAAGGCATGAGTCTTACTGTAGCAGTCCAAACATAAAGTGAGTCTGAATCTCATCCTCCAGTGCAAAAGTAGAAAAGAAAACCTGACATTTGCCTGTTATAACATCCAACAGGATCTAAAAGCCTTTTTCCAAAAACCCACTGTGAAGGCAAAGATAAGCTCTCAGTGAAAGCTTCCTTCCTTCTTTTCAATTACGTACGTCTCGGGAAAACATCAGTTTGTAAAAGTACCTGAGCTCCCCCTTTCCTACTGACATTCTTTCCTAAATTATTGCTACTGATTAGAAAAAAAATTACTTTATTAAACATGCGATAGCTTTAGCTACATAAAATATCTTTTCCTCTTTGCTAACACGATCAATCTGAGTTGACAGGAAGGTTGTCAGATCACTGACTCTGGAACTACTTGCAGCTTATGAACTGAAGCTTACTTTAGAGAAATATTCACTTCTGTAAAGTGAGAACATCTGAAGAATGTATAAAATGTAAATAAAAAATAAAAAGAGGTCAAAGGTCAGCAAACGACCAGCGAAGGCCTGGTTATGCCTTCAAAGCTGTATGGCAAACACTTCAAGAAGGAGTGAGGTAATATTTAACCTGAGGAATAAATATTTGCTTGGAAAAAAGGGAGGAGGGAAGGGCATAGCGGAAATATTCTTGTGTGTGTCTGTCTGTATATGCTGACAAGTCTGGCAGTAGAAGTTTGTGAGAAAAGCTCCACAAGGCAGTCTCTCACTGATCTGCGTTACTACAACCCCGTTTTCCAAAAAAAAAAAAAAGTTGTGCTTTGTGTAAAATTTAATAAGTGAAGGCAACGATTTGCCTACATTTAATTGGAAACAGTAGAAAAAA
>VUQI01030162.1:0-21877 GCA_015106735.1 Paratilapia polleni | reverse complement strand
CCAGATCAAGACCTTGTCATGGCCAGCCCAGTCTCCAGACCTGAACCCCACTGAAAACCTCTGGAATGTGATCAAGAGGATGGTCACAAGCCATCAAACAAAGCTGAGCTGCTTGAATTCTTGCACCAGGAATGGCATAAAGTCACCCAACAGCAATGTGAAAGACTGGTGGAGAGCATGCCAAGACGCATGAAAGCTGTGATTGCAAATCAGGGTTATTCCACCAAATATTGATTTCTGAACACTTCCTAAGTTAAAACATTAGTAATGTGTTGTTTAAAAATGAATATGAACTTGGGTTTTTTTGCATTATTTGAGGTCTGAAAACACTGGACCTTTTTTGGTATTTTGACCATTTTTCATTTTCTGCAAATAAATGCTCTAAATGAAAATGTTTATATTTGGAATTTGGGAGTTATGCTGTCAGTAGTTTATAGAATAAAACAAAAATGTTCATTTTACTCAAACATATAATTATAAATAGCAAAATCAGAGAAACTGATAATTTTGCGGTGGTCTTTTAATTTTTTCAAGAGCTGTACACAAACTGGTGCTGCACAATGTAGAGCCTTACTCAAAGCTACTCCCATCCCCAAACTTTCAGGCAACCCTACAGGTGTACAGAAAATCAAGTTAGTAACATTTATTTGAAAAAAGAAAATTATGGATGACTATAAATTTATCACCCATACATAGATAATAATATATACATTAGTAACTGTCACTCAACTTCCTGTTCCAGCGTTGACTTAACTGTGATTTAGATTTCTGTGGTGAATCTTTGTAGAGCTTACGACGTAACCTACGTAAGTGGCCAACGTCGTTGCCGGCATTTATGCTTGTACGTGGTGCATTATGTTGTGTTAACACAAATAACACAAATGTGTTTTGTGTTATTGGTGCATTATGTTGTGGTCGTGTCCCAGTGTTTTACATGCGGTGCGGCCAGGGTAGAAACAAATCAAATGCTGGGACTTTTTTTTCTCCTCGGTCCCTGCTCTTTGTTGTAGTCAGTTTATTTTGGAGGCAAACATATTTGGCAAACATATTTGTCCATCTAGTTTTTCCACTTCTTTGTACACTCCCTCACGTCCATTCCAATAGTTTCAGCAATCTCCCTTCAGGAATTAGCTGAAACTATGAGTCCTTATACTGATGCTGTGATTATTATTCCTTATATTGAGGTGATGATCGTTATTCTCTCACTGATAAATTTAAAAACTGCAGCGAAAAAGTAGCTGGAAATGCATAGGAGGAATCGACAGTACTGAACAGACCAATCACAATAGCTGCGGGCTGCGTCGATGTGACGTGTGGTTACATTTCTAGGGAAGTGCACATCAGGTTATGCAGTAGGTTACGCCGCAGGTTTTCAGAGGGGTGTGTGATTACGACGTTGCCACTGCGTCGATTTCCTGCAGAAGCATAAATCACCTATTACTGAACCTGCTCCAGTTTAATCCCACGTTTTCACAGTTTAAATGTGCATTAAAACTCATGTTAACAGTGTTGTGTACTTGTGCCTTGGGCTACATGTATGTGCTATGTTAAATTTAGTTTCATGAGCGCATTCATATTAGTGTAAAAAATGAACAAGAAAAGATGGATAATGAAGATAAGCTGCTAATATTTTTTTATAGAACTATACACACTTAGGCACAAGAAAACGGATTTCTAAACATTTAGTGTAGCTCATAAAATGTCATTATGAGCATGACTTTTCCAGTTCATGATTTTTCTCCATTTAGCACTAGCAGAGAGAGCCTAGTTTGCTGATGGCTGAAGGGCATGCAACAGGTCAGAAGGAAAAGTAATTTTACAAATGCCCCCTTCTTCAAAAGGCTGTACAAGGCATTGCCTATTGTGCTCAATTGTGAATTTAAATAAATCATTACAGATCCATAGTTCAATGTATTCGCAATATTTGCTTAGTAGTTTAAAATTTTTATTACAATTTGAAGAGTACTCCTGTAGAGTGATTTTACTCACAGAGAACCTTTGCCTGATAAAATGTGTTATTTTTACAGAACCCTTAAAGAACATGTGCATGCTTGAAATAATCTGATTAAAAGGATGAAGTGGAGAGGGAAACACCATGAACTTCTACTCAAACATTTTGCACAGAAAATCACGAACACTTGGTCCAGGGTTTGTTTTCCATGGAGAGGCGGAGATGGGTACTCTCTGATGGGGAAGATGAAAGAGAGAAAGGCAACACAGAATTGAAACAGACTGAGCAAGCTGAGCTATAATTTGGGATCTGGTTTCCAGTTGCAGTGGCATGTAGCATAGTGTGGCCTAGTGACTGCTGTTTGTCTTTATGCAACAGACCTGTGTTTTAATGAGGTTTTACTGTAGTATTAAGACTTGTTGTAAGCTACACTCAAGTTATTCAGATGTTTTGCCCTGCAAAGTGCCCCCTGAGGGGCAAAAAAGATGATGATGATGGAGCTTTAGGAAAGAACTTTGTAAGGATGACTAATGCATGTTTTTCCTTGTTAATGATCCCAAAGCCATCTTTTATACCCTGTTTTGTGTTATTGGTTTTTCGTTAATGAATTGTGCCATTGTGTAATCTGTTCAGATAAACTGTAATGCATCTCCTCCCAAACTCCCTTAGCCTCCTATCGTAGCTCCAGATGTTTATATGGAGGATCTGCCCTACATTTAGACCTGCACTAACAGTACAATCGTGTGTATGTGCGTGTGTTTATGAGCATGTGTGTGTGAAGGAGATCACTAAGACTTGCGTGTCAGTGATCTCATCCACTTGCATCCAGATCGCTGCCGATAATTCCTCTCTGTCAGAGGGGAGATGAGTGTGTGTTCAATCACCTAACACTCACATACACACACAGAGACACACTCTCAATCCCCTCTCTGTTTTGTCCTAAAAGCTCTGGATGTAGAGTGTTTATTACTTTTGGCATCAGGGTTGTCAGTGACTCCATCACCCAGCCTGCCTGTGTTATAACAGTGGGGTGTGACCTGGTTGTGATCCTAGATACACAACACACAAATACATGCAGTCAGCAAAATGTACAAGCATGGTACATTGTTATACTTAGAACATCCATCAAAATGTAAAGATGCAGTAGAACTCATGGGGTCTCAGCTAGTAAGTGAGAGCATAGTCTTTATAGTCTTAAAGATCATTCAGCAACTTCAGGTAAATTATTGCTGTGATACTGTTTTTTTTTTACTCTAAGTCTGTTATAATTAAAATAAAGACTTCTTAAGGGCAGTCGCAGGTTTTCGACAGCTGTTTCCAAATATTTTTGGAGACTTTCTAAAACTATACACTACTATAGGGTTGAAAACTGGCCTGGTTCTAAGGGCTTTGTAAGTCCCAAGTAAATCACTTGATTGGCTTTCATTAATACATTTCTACAGCATCAGTGTGGCATAAACCAGCTAAAAAGCAGTTCCTCTTTTCCTGTGCAGAGTTGCAAGAGGTATTATCCCAACATCTCATCTGTCTTCATGTGTCAGCCCTCTGACATGGATAGGTCAGAGAGCTGACACATAAAGACAGTAAGTCATTCAGTTACATTCACAGCTACAGTAAACTGCACACGGGGACTTAATGGGGAGGACAGAAACCTTTCTTGGAGCACATGGTCAAAGGCCTTCTTCATTTTTAGTGTGGATGCAAACAACGTCACAATCCTTTAGACTTTTTAAGTTTTGGTTCAGAATATTTACAACAAGGAAAGTGGCCTCCTTTGATATCTGCTCTTTGAATTACTGTGACCACATTCTACCTATCTCTAGAAACTGAATACCTCAGGCAGACTGTACTAGCCTATTTTGTCTGTAACACAGCTAAGATCTGCATCTCCAAGTCTCAGACCATCCCAAAATATGAATTTCTCAATCCAGATGCTACCCCGAGTTGAGGAATTATCTAAGGCTTTACACTCAACGATTTCGGTCAGCTAGATTATGCCAACACTCAGCTTTAGTCATTAACGGGCAGTGCAGTGGTGCAGTGGTTAGCACTCACCTCATAGCAAAAAGGTTCTTGTTTCAAATGTCCTGGTCATGTGGGGCCTTTCTGTGTGGATTTTCCTTGTTCTCCCTGTGCCTGTGTGAGTTTTCTCCAGGTACTCTTTGGACCGTAGCTTCCTCCCACAGTTGGTACTTCTAAATTGGCCTTAGGTGTTGATGTAATTTAGATAAAGTGCTTAAATGCATAGAATAAAGTTTTAGATGAATATGTTTGAGAAAGGTAAATGTAGCTTGTAGTGTAAAGTGGTCAATAAGACTAAAAAAGAGTTATATAAATGCCAGTCCCTTCCATTCCATAGGCTTTGGGGGGAAAAAGAAAGAATTTGAGATGCAGTTGGCCTAAAATGAATGAAAATTGCATTATCCTTCTTTGTATTACCTTGCAATGAAAGAAGCTACTCTAGGTGGTTCAGGTGCCAGGCATGTCTTCCTGTGCTCCCCATAAATATCTAGACTACACTGCATGGGAAAATGTAATTTGAGCTGATGAACAACATAGTGTAAGATTATTTACATTAGTGCCAGCATCCAAATTTTTACAGAATGATTTTTCAATCTCATCACTTAACAGGTCAGTACACCCAAAGAATATCCCATCAGAACTTGATTATTCAGGATATAATTTCAGCAAATAAATGGAGACACAGTAAATGGCTGGGTTATCAAGTCACTGAATAAAGTATTCTAATCACAGCTGCATATTTGAGCTTTTACCATAACGCTGCCTTTTTGCTCCCCAACATCCTTTGTTTTCTCCCAAACCCCTTTCCCTTTTGCCTTCCATATTCAATGCCCTCCCACTTGCGTCCTCATCTGGAGGTAGTGAAAGTGGTCGGAGTACCCCCAGCTTATCCACCTATTCCGATGGCAAATCCCCCTCATCTACTTCTACATACGTGGCTGCTCCCCGGCATTTCCACATACCAGGTAGGCCATCACGGGACTGCATGACTTGCAGCTCAGCTAATAATTTTCTCAACATCTTTACACTTTCTAGAATAGGCCGTCATAACTGATGTGGAGGTGAATTACAAGGTAAGTATAGAATCATGATCAAACAAAACTAAACTAAACCTGCTGTGAATATCTGTTGCCAACTTGTTGAGCAAATTAATGATTCATTACCAGTGTTAAGATTGGTTTACCTACCAATACCTTATCACCAAGATGAAAAGCACTGTTAGATTACTCTCCTGTGGTTGAAAGTTTTAAGTTTGTTGTACTTCTTACCCACACAGCAGTGAAGTTGGGTTTACTGCCCATACTAGTGGGCCATAACCCATAACCATAACTGCAACAAGGTTAACACCTCAGCCACTGGAGGTCAGCTGGTTCAGGAGTCTGGTTTGTCTTCATTTTTTTCTTTATTTGTGTTTTTAAAGGAAATTAATTTTGGCAATTTCTTTCCAGTAATGTGCATAAAAAAATCTTTTGACGGTATTAAAAAGATCAAACACATAGGGCTTTGTACAAAAACACTATTCTTATCTTAAGCCTCTTACTTTTGGTCATGAAACTTATTTGAACGAGTGTCCAATTTTTGATTTAGCAAGTGGGTTCTAAATGGCCCAGTTCAACTTGATGAATCCCACCTGTAAACCAGTACGCTATGTAAAGCTACCTGTTCTGCTCCATTTGCGGGGTAAGTTTCATTTACAATTATTTCATACATGAGTTAAAAGAAATCAGTAACAGCAGAGGAAATCATGGGTACCAAACTGTTTTCTTAAATCCTTCATTGGTAACATTGGCAAGGTCTCAAGGATACTTTTTACTCATGAAAGTTTTGGTAAGAGGCACAAAATATAAACTCCACAGGTTAATCATGTTGGTTCATGTATAATGTTCAAATTCTACTTCATATTGTAGCACTTGACTTCCTGTGTGCAAGTTTTGGTTTATGTTCTGTACATTTATTGGACTCTTTTATTCCCAGTGTCCCTACTGTTTGCTAATTTCAAAGCATTTGCTGTCTGACACAGAAATGACCTGACACAAGATCCCAACATTTAGAATTAAATTTACAATAAATTTGGACAAGAAGTGACATTTAACTCTGTAGCCTTCATTGCTCTCAGTTTCTCAAAGAGGGAAGTCTGTTTGATCCAACATATTGTTCCCATTGACAATTACACTGTCAATCATGGAGAAGGGGAAAAACCCTATCATGTTGGAAGAAAGTTAAGTGGAAAAAACAGTCAACGATTATCCACTTAATGGCTTTCATAGTTGTTGTCCTTATTGCTTTGATATGGATATTGTTTCAAATGCTGGCAGGCACTGAAACAATCCAGAGAAATGACCCACATCTGTTGTTTTATTGTGGGTCATGTTTCTGCTGTGGCTTAATGTGTGACAGTTCTTACTAACCATCTCTGTCAGAGGCCTAGACAGGTTCACTGACACTAAGATGGATTAGATCAGCTTTAGTGGATAACATACAGTCCCCACCATTCTCCAGAGGCACTTAATCTATCATTACAGTATTTGCAACAAGACTTGAATGAACATTCAACTTTTTTATTGTTGTAATCTTTATATTATTAATTATCTGCCCTGTTTGAATGATTTCATTTGAAATTCTCTAAAAACTGCTAATACAAGTAGACTTTTTGATGCCCGAGGACCATGTGTGGTTACTGATTTTATTCTTTCAGTGTCATTCAATTGTTCTGCATCAAATAACCTCCCACTCCCCTTCAACAAAGATAGATTGATAGATTTTGAATATGTTGCATGAATTCTGTTAAAAATCCTGATTTATCTGATGTGCCATAATGAAAATGACAAATGACTTGTGTTGAATCAGCTATACTGTGCCCCCGTTTGCTTTTTCAAAATACCTCATCTCGCAATAACTGCTAACTCATGCTTCTTTTTCTCCATTCTCTCTGTTTCTTTCTCTCCCCTGCCCATGTTGGCTTCTTCCATTTTCTTTCTTCTGCTCTGTTCCCATCTTCAGAGACTATGGTCAAAGATAATATCTATAGAAAACCCCCCATCTACAAACAGCATGGTACAGTCCACTTCCTCCTTAACACTTCCTTCTCTGGTCTGGTCTCTGCACGATGTGTTGCATGTCGCCTGCCAGTCATCTCATTCATCCCAGTTCTCCTCCTTGGTGTTCTAAGACCTGCACTCGTCTAGTAGGCTCTGTGAATCTATATGCATAGAGCTGGTGTACAAGTACTTCACCCATCCTTGGTGCAGAATCCCTGATGGTCAAACAATTGGATGGTGGGCAATGTAATGACAATTTAACAACAAAATAAAAAACCTAAATGTTTGTAACCCGAACGGTTTAGACATGAGTTATATGATGCTACCTACTGTATGAACCTTATCTGAGAGCAGCTGACCTTCCTTTCACTAAAGCCTAACAGGACCTTCTGGCCAAATTTGGTACTGCAATGCAAGGGTGTGTTACACCAGTGTTATGGCTTTGTTGCCTCATTGAAAGATGAAATATTGTGCATTCCAGGAAGATTGTTTTGGAAGACATGTCTCTTAGTTTAAAGGCTTACCAGATGCAAAATACTGCAGTCAGTCCTAGAGAATTACTGTAATCCAATCAGTATGTCCATAAGTTAAAAGTAGGGTTATAGAAGCCAGGGTTGTAGGTGAGCATGAAGTGCATTCAGCATTTTTGATGGACAGCGCAGCTTGCATTCTATTACAAACAGTTAAAGTTCTTGTTGAAATTTCAAACAGCATATAAAATGTATGAGTCACAATAGTTTGTCATTTCTAGATAGTTTGAATGCCTTTCTCAAGCTTTATACGTTGGTTCCTTATGCAATTATTCTGTCACTTTTTGTGCCTTTGAAAAGAAACGAGTAATTTCATTTCCCTCTCTGTGATAGCCAGCTTTCCAGAGCAGGTTGATACATTTGCCTAAAACGTCTTCTCTTCTACGACTTAGTGTTCACTGTTATAGAAGTCATTTAACAGGATTTTGAAGAACCATCCCGTTTTAACCAGCTGTCTGGCAATGGCAACATGTAAAGGATAGAAGAGATTAATTACCAATGATTCCCAATAAAACATTTATCCTTGTTGCCAGAAACAACTTCTATGAATCTTTCTGTGTTTACAAAGCTTGCACCATTGGTGAGACAGTATGAGGCAGGTTTGCTCTCTGTTTTGGGTCTGGAGGTAACATCATTCCATAGTTGCATAATTTATCTTTTTATAAATGTTAAATGTTTGACCAGTTTCAAAATCTGATTTGACAGCAACACACTGATGATTCATCTTAGTAATCCAAACTAAGTGGGAGTGAAGCTGATTGGGATTTGGACCCATGGGTGTTTTTAGCTCATCCCATTCATGCATGTCTGCACTCATCCCACCAGCTCATTTGTTGGCTTCACTGGTGTTGCTGTGACTGTGTGTACACTGTGAATGGTCAGGCACATGAATCATGTTGTGTGGTGGCGTTAGTGTTGTGTTGATCACTGTTCCAATCACTGTGTGTCTACCCGAATCATCGTTTTGTGTGTCTAAATTATGGCTCTTGGTCTACACTGTAGTTAGCCTAGACTATGCTGCATATCTCAAGAAATACAATCTAGCACTTAACAAAATGCATGAACACAGGAGTCCAAGGAGCTTTTGTCACCTCTATCACATAAGGATATTGTCATCTTTATCAACAAGTAATAGTGACAATTAAATCAGCTGCGTATGGCCTATAGAGTTATGAGCTGGCTGTCATCAGCTAGATTGTAAGCATTCAACCAGATATTAGATCGCTGACAAAGTGTGCTGTCTGCCAAGAAAAAGAAAAACACCTCCCTTTACCTCCCTCTACAAAAAAAGACGGCCTTTAGACTTATAAACTGTTTAAGCTTAAGTTCATTTTGAATGGGCTACACCTAATTTGTGGGAATTGTATCCACGTTATTAGAGGGTTATCTCTAAAGTTCTATGTATTATACATTCATGCATACAAATTCACTTAAGGTCATTGATAATTAACATTTTAACCTACAATTAGTTGAAGGTATGTCAAAAACAATACAGTTTTGTTCCACATGCTAACACAGTAAGTTTATGACAAAGCTGCTACAAACACAGTTTAAGATTAAATTTCTCATGGCCCAACAACCTGAAAATATACATTAATTAACATTGCATTAGGCTATCTAACAGATGGTTATACTCCTGAAATATTATCTAGTGTAGCATCACACCCAAATGAATAAAAATTGTTTGTGGGAGAAGAAAAAAATGCAATGACAGCAGGAATGCACAATATTGATATTGTAGACACCTGAATACCTCACTCACTCTGTGTTTTGATTGTAGCATTTTGCAGTATTGTGAAATTTTCAACATCCCTTACTGAGAGATTAAATATGGTAACCAGGCCTGTAGATGCTGAGATTTCTGTCTTTTATGACTGACAAGTCAAACTCCCACAGTGTATAGTGTAGCCCTTTAGTTACAGTGTTGATTCAAATGTGAGTGGTTGCTATCCACTTTTTACTCTATTTTTTCACACTGTGCTTGTGGACCTCCCTGTGGATGCTGTCTGCAGCTGATGATGTCATGCTCCAGGGGTGATTTACAATAGCATTATTAGTGCAGCACAGGGGAGCTGAGAGGGAGATAATCCAGCACATTAACTGTGACATCATGTAACATCTGACTGTTTTACAGCTTCTAGAACATCCTGGCAGGATGGTGAGGATAGCAAGGTGGGTCTGTGTGTACAGTATGTTTGTGTCTTTATCTGTCTTTCCATGTCTGTCTCTTTTCAAGTCATTTTCTTAAACTTTACAAATGCTGTACATCCATTCACTAATTTACTAACTCATTCTTTGCCATCATCCATCACCTCTTTCCATCTTTCTGTCCCTTTCTCTCTATCTCAATTTCTCTTTGTAGAGGAGCAGTTGGATGATCTTGAAGAGTGAGATTGACGGTCAGATGGGTCCAGAAGACATGGACCCCCGCAAATCAACCTGCAGTCTACCCACTGACACCTCCCAGCCTAGTGAGTAACTATTCACAAGCTCAGCCAGATACTGAACAATAGCTAGCATAAAATGAAAATAAATGTCTTTGCCTTTTTGTAGATTTCCCCTACAATAAGTCTGCATCTTTACCCGGCTATGGAAGAAACGGCATCTACAAGGTGAGCTGCCAGATTTTTGTGCCAATGCATGATGTAGAAAGGCATCAAGATGCACTTTAAACAAACTCAGATCTTTGGAAGGTCAGCCAAAGATTTTATTTAAAAGTGTGTAAGAAAGTCAGGCTCTGCGTTTTGGCAGGACCTGTCTCCCTGGGAACTTTTAGCATTGGAGATTCTGAACAGGGAATCTTAAATGGATAACGGATGTGCATACCACCAAGCCAAGCACACCCACAGATGACATGACCTCATGACCTGGTTCGGTGCTTCATTATTGCTACAGACACACTAGGGAAAACAATGGTTGGAGTCCACAGCACGACCAAAATTATTGTGACCAAGGGCAATAAACTTGCAGCTCATTGCCTTTGAAATGATTGCTTGGAAGATGGGGACCAGGTCTGAGACCACTTGCAGTCAGTTGCCGTATTCAAAGTGACTGTGTTTATAAATTAGACAGCAATTATTTTCAAACCTTCGCTAATCTGTCTGAGAGCGATTGCAGTCAGTCCAAGTTGGAGCGCAATTGTTTGGAGACAGTTTGCCTTCCACCAGGTGATCTGTGCAAGCACTTTGCAGTTGTCACAACTACGTGCAGTTGGTTGCAGAATGCAAAAAAAAATATAGTGAAATCTCTGGGCAACTACCAATTGTTCCTAGTTGCAAGGAGGGTGCCATCCTATTTTTACTGTAGTGTAGACTGAGCTATTACTGAGCTATCAAACGTCTGGATCTAACAGTTTTTGCCATATAGACCCCTAGGTGGTGCTGTTTCTCATCCAGGCTCTCCCCCACTGTTACAGTAGTTAAATGGGTCTCCATCTAAATGTGATTACACCATGGCTCTATCAAATCAATGCTTTCCAGCCCCGTACACCCTCCCACTCACTACTAATCAACACAGGAAACCTCAGAGTTGTATTTAAGCCATTTAAATGTTTTCCTCCATCTTAAAAATCAACCTCCCTTTTGTCAGGGTTTTGATATCAGATTTCACAGGGGTCAGTCAGTACCATTCACTCCACACAGGCAGGGCTCTGGTTTTTTTAGGACACTGGGGGTATTTAGTCTATGAGCCACTGATGCAATATTGCTGCTCTCCTTCTATGTTTGTTGATAGATAGAGGACAGGCAGACAAAACAGAACAGAAGAGGAAATGAAAGCTCAAGAGCCACAACAGATTCATGGCACAAAGTATACTGAACTATTTTTCACTTGACATTATTGTTGACATGGTGGATTTAGTGTGCTACAAGCATAATGAAGTGAATTCTTTTAATATTATTTTTTTCTATGAAAATAATATGAAGACACAGTATGTAACATTATACTTAAGAAACTGGCTTTTCCTACAAGCAGAATGAAAGCTAACTGAGTGTCTATTTAAAATCAAAATGGAATTAAACTGCACTGCTGAAGCTTACAAAGAGCTAGCTGAGTTCTAAATTTATCCAGATGAAGCCTTTGTTCATTCATTACTCCCAAAATATTCACAGTAGTTTGCTCAGTGTTGAACAGTGAATTGAGACTCACTGTCATCATTCTATTACTATCATTTCAGCATCTGCACTTTGCATTATGGGATTCTGAGCACTAATAGCTGTAGAATTTTTTTAGAAGACTAAACACTGATCTTCAACAACAACTTCAAAACCACCTGCCAGATATTCTGTAGACCCTACTTGTGTGGCTAAAACAGCTTTGACTTGTTGGGGAACAGACTTGGGACCTCAAGCGGTGACCTCTGTCTGGTACCGAAACATTGTAAGCTGATACTAATAGAGGGACTTGTTACAGCATGTGGGATCAGGCTGGGATCAGGAGGCTTTTGAGGTTGAGTCAAAACCTTGTTCCTTGGACCATCATTCCTAAATGGTAGTTTTATGGCTTTTTGCCTTGCTTTGGAGCCAGTCTCAATTGGTCATTTAAGGGACTGCCAACTGTTTGTAGAACTACTGTGTTGACTTCATTTCTCAGAACTTGAGATTGCTACTTGGTTTAGTTTCAGACACAAAGAGAGTCTCTGTCAGTTTGCAAGCATATCATATTTATAAGCATGACGATGAAGCCTATATTGCATCTCACTTCGTAGTATGAATAAGAATTTGACATGGAAATAGCTAATTAACTAGTTAGCTGTGTCAATTTGGATGTTAAATGGTGTGTTCTGTCTTTAGTTTGTTATATTTACCAGTTCAAGTTTATTTATATTGTTTATCAATGTCCCCATCAGCTTAGCTCAATTAAAACTAAAGGCTTGGCAACTATAGCAGAATTCTGATTTACCTTCAAAAACTTTTTTTTTTTCTTTTACTCATTTGCAAAGAATGATATTTGTTTTGTGATTCCAGGTTTACTTTAACATTACAAAACAGGTTACTGGACAAACAGCAGAGACTTTACGATATCAGTCCTTCCTTGTCTCCTCAGTTGCCTTCCAGTCTTTCCAAACAAAGTAATACAAACTCACTATCAGAATTATGTGTCATGCTCACACTCATTGCTAACTATGAAAGAATGTGAGCAAATCAAGGGCAAAAGCTTTCACAGAATGGCTTTCAGATGAACCCTGGCTTTGATAAAGACCAGCAGTGTTCTTGGCGGGATGACGCAGGATATCTGAATTATGGTCTGACTGTGTGTCTGTTTAATTTGTGTGTTCCCGCAGGCTGCTGAGATGGTGGAGGATGAAATGGACCCAGACTCCCAGAGCTGGGGCGGCATGAGAGGTGAGAGTGGACATGTATTTTCACTTCTCATCTAAGTTTTTAAAAGTTGCATCAGCTAAACACTAATACACAGTGTAGTACATTATACCCAGTGCAGTCTGTAGGTGCCTTTTTTTGACCATACAATACCAACCAAGTCTGTCATACTGCAAGGGGCTAGTAGTATGACAGTCCCCTTACCTTCCTCATGATGACAAGACTACAGGTAAACATCCTATTTGCAGCCTAGGGCAAGCCTAATGTCATCATGGAAAATACCAAGGTGTCTCTTGGTCTCTGTAGGTTCAGAACATTTCTGTCTATAACCATATAAGTAGTATCCTGTTATTTTCTATGCCCTAAATTTAGGGAACCACAGTAATTTGATGTGGAAATGAATCTATAAATTTGATAATTCAATGATTCATTGCTTAGATAAAACTGCTTATCTTTGAGTTTTGGTGGGGTAAAACAACCAATTTAAATGAGTCATCTTGGGGTCTTTACGGAAATTTATGAATTTTTCACTGTTTTTGACACACCATAGACCAGGCGGTTAATAACAGCTGAGTAAAGCTGAGAATTGGTATTTTAACCTTGTAGGTTAGACCTGGCAGTCAGAGGACTATTTTCCCTATAATTTTGAATTTTTTTTTCCTTTTAATAATATCAACAGTAATTTCATTAACTTGTAAATCACCTTTTGAATATATTTCCACCTAGCTTCAGGAACTTAAAGGAATACTGCTTTAATGAAAGTGTTAAGTAACACTAATCTGAATACTAATTCACATAAAATAGAATTTCTGTAATGCAGCTGGTAATATGTCCCAGCAGATCTGAGGAGCGGGTATGATCATCAAGTGCAGTCCTTGATTGGTTAAAAGCATGTGTTGAACAGGGACTATGTTGATGCCATTAACAATCAGAACCATGACCTGTGGAGTTCCCCAGGATTTTATTCTTAGACCTCTGCAGTATCATTCAAATTGTATTTACTGTCTCTGCACCATAGTTAATGAAGTCATCCAAAATGAATCCAGAGTTTGAAACTAAAGTCTTAACCCTTGTCACACTACCCTTCCTCTATAAATTCAAGAAACTGGCTACACCACGCACGAGAGCAGCATGTAAGTGGTGCACAGAGGAGAAACAAATGCAGAACCAACAGTTATAGACATCTATATTCATATCTGCCAATGAGACACCAAAAGGACTGGCTGGGCATATGGTCATGTGGTTTAAGGCCAGTCTTTGTTGTTGCAAAGGGTAGCATCCAATAGAAAACATGGGTAGCACCATATTTGTTCCATAAACTGGATGAATGCAACTTAGGAGTGGTGTTTTAAGTTTTGCGGCATGGGGCAACATATTTGCTCCCCCGACGCTCTGCATACACTAAGAACTCAGTGTAGCCTCAGCATTAGTGTGTTTCTGCAAACCATGGTCTTTAATGTTGTTGCCATTAGCAATGCATGCAGAACAGAACAACAGAATTCTGTGCTCAGTGATTGAACATTTCTTACCGAAATGCTACTATTGCATGTAGTCTGACACGTTTGACTTATTTATTTATTTATTTATTTATTTTTTAAAGGCGATAGAATCTAACATGGAAGTGCCCCAGTATCAGTCATCTAATTGTTTTGACTGGAACTTTCCAACAGTGGTACTCCTGCAGCAATTCCTCTCACTTTGCTACTTCATTGTTGCAAAATCTCACATGCTTCATCCCCAAAACAGAATGTTTCCTTCCAGATAATAACAGCCAAGTTTTAAGCTATAAAATGTACAGTATAAAGGACCATATCATCTTTCCTATGAGTCGGATCAAAGTCAGTTTATAATGCCTAATAACATTACATATTCCTCGTGATCAAGCATGCAGAGCCCTGTTGCTTTGGCTCCAGGCTCCAGATCAGTTACTAGAGGTAAGAGTGAGAAGGGATGATGTCATTTTTCCAGCTCGAAAATTATTGCTGTGTGTTTACAAGTGCATGTGTGTATGGTCTTGGCTGTATCTCAGGCAAAGAGATACAGCCAAGCTCATACACACAGACTCATAACAGTCTGTGTGTGTGAGCAGAGCAACCGTTTATAATGCTTTTTGACGCCTTTGAAGCCCAATATTTTTGAAGAGATTTGGGTCCACAAGGTGTAATTTATTTTCAAGCTCCATTATGCTAGTTTTCATAATAGGTCTGCAATTCAAATAAAAGCTAATTGTTCCACCAGATTAATTCCCTCTGTCTCTCTCTTTTGCCTCCTCAGAGTACAAGGTAAGAGTTTGCTCCTGCTTTGCAAATATACTTTCATATTCTTGGCAGCTTTGTTAGGACATTGGATTATAATTGTATTCCCTAATAAATCTCCCACAATGCTTACTTTGTATGTGCCAGGTCTACCCTTATGAAATGCTGGCAGTGACGCATAGAGTGAAAGTGAAGCTTCCCAGAGACATAGACCGCACCAGACTGGAGGTAAGCTCTAATCTTCCTCTCCTTGCTCTGTTGTTTCCCCCCTTCCATCCACAGGTCATTAACAAGCCTGAGAAAATATGAAACTGTGGCTTACAGAATTATTTCAAGTCAAGAATTTGTGGTTTGGGTCATAAAGCTAGACAGCTAAGCCAGGTGGGATAAAAGTATCAGTAATAGCTTAGAGAAGTGCCATATCCAATTATTTTAATGGTGGATAAACAACAAACGTTTTTGAGATTTGTCGTAGTATACACAGTGTATGACGAAAAGCTAACAGGATTTGTTTTGCTAGTTAGCAAGGTAGAGCTATTCATACATTACTAGCGATACAACAACACCGCTGCAGCACATTCACAGACAGAGCCTGGTCAGTGCTCTCTCTCAACATTTTGCATTTTTGATAACAGAAAAGCAGAGCACTACCAGAGAACCGACATATTTGCTTATTAATTACATAATGATGACTGAATTGTCAACAAGGTTGCCATGTCACCCCCAGCTAAAACTAATGTAGTCAAAAATAATAGCTGTGCAATAAATGCTTCTGTCACAAAAGACAGTGTCATCATCTGTTCACGTTCTGAATTTTTTTTTTTCCAACACTTGTGTGTCACTGTAAATGGAACCCATTAGTGTTTTCTTTCAAGATCAAGATCAAGATAAACTTTATTATCCCCAAGGGGCAATTTGCTTTGCAGCCAGCAGCAAGATAACCCACACAACACATACACACAATATAAAACATATATATGTATATACAAAAAAACCCACAGAATCACATAATAGAATTCAAAGGATTAATGGTGGTGGGGACAAATGAGAATTTAAATCTGTTTGTTCTGCAACGAGGGAAAGAATACCTCCTCCATGAGGGCAACAGCTGATACTCTGAAGACAGAGGGTGTGTGCCATCACCCCAAATCCTCTCTGCCTTCTGGGCAGCCCTAACTCTATACAGGAAGGCAAGATCACTAAGCTTTATACCTGCCGCTTTGCTACACAGTTTCACAATATGCTCCAACCTCTTTTTGTTCTTCAGGCTAAGAGACCCAAACCAACAGATTAAAGAAAATGTTAGAACAGACTCAATAAAACAAGAATAAAACATTTTCATGAAAACAATATCCACATTAAAACCCCTAAGTTTCCGATACAAATACATACGCTGGTGAGCCTTTGCACAAATGGCGTCTGTAGTCGCATCAAATGACAATTTGCCATCAAGTATTGTGCCCAGATATGTGTATTTCTCCACAACCTCAATTGCCTGGCCATGGATGCGAACAGGGGGCGTGAATGAAGTCTTCCGACGATAATTATATATCTATCCTGATAAAGGCTCTGACACTCATTTATATAGAGAACAAATATGAGTGGAGAGAGGACACACCCCTGGCGGGAGCCGGTAGAAGATAAAAGCGCATCTGATAATATACTATTGACTCTCACTTTATTCTATTCAACTCTGAGTAGTTTCTTTCCAGCATGCTTTAGCAGTAATGGCAGCTGCTAATGCTCAGTCCTGCTTGCCTTGGGTTGACTGTTAACTTTGTCCTGAAGGCTGATTCCCTTTCAAAAAAACATTAAAGAAGTATGGGTTATTCAGTGGTCGCATGCTTTTATGAAATTTGCAAGGGGTATACACTTTTAAACTAAATTTGCCTTTACATAAGCAGACAACAGTTTGTGCCTATTTTATGAAGGCACACAACATCTTTCATTAAGTTCAGTTTCATTATTGGAAATCTGAATGTTACAGCATATGCTGATGGACTCTATGGCAGCAGTTTCAGTTTGGCCCTTTCTAGTTTCAACATGACAGTGCTCTGCCAAAGCCAGAACCATAAAGAAATGGGTTTTCCCAGTTTGGCTGAGAAGAAGATGAATGGCATGCACGGAGCCATGACCTCAACTCCATCCAGCACCTTTGGGCGATAAAGCCTGGCTCATAGCCAGCATATGCCCAACCTCAATAATGATCTTGTGGCTGCTGCTAGGTTTCAAAATCTGGTGAAAAGTCAGAAACCAGAGGAAAGGGATCTGGAACAACAGCATATTAATGCCTACAGTTTTAAAATTATATCTTCAGCAATTATAAATAAATGTAATGGAGGATAGTCCATAACTTTGCCCATGTTATTTGGTTTCTGCAAGAAAAGTCTTTAAGTTGCAGAAATAAAGTGCAAACTAGAGTACATTTAGCAGTTTTATTGAGAAATGTGAGTATAATTTGCAGTAGTTTAACTTGCTTTGGTGCCAGGTCATAGCAAGTTTAACACACATATATGTGCTATAATAAAGAAATAAAGCGTAATTGAACTTAATGTCCCGGAATAACCAATTTCCTGCTGCTGTTATTCTTACACTACCCATTCACAGATTCAGAACTTTCATTAACTTTGTGCAGCTGAAAAAAAGGAACTGTTTCAGTCTCTAAACGAACCCATTTAAAAACTCCAATTGTGGTTTGTGTCGTGGTGCAGCACTGATGGTTTACCATTTCAACCTTCACTAACCCCGATATGAGAGTTCACTGTGAGACTTTGAGTTACGGAAATATTGTCCCAACAGGAGTCTAACCGTCGGGATATTGAGGTGTTACTGACGCAAGAGATTCCCTCTGTGGTTGGAAATGCTAGACTGGAGTCATATTGTCAAAAGTGTGTGTAAGTGTGTGCCAGAGAGAAATATTCTGACCTCTGTTTTACCCACCACTGATCCTGATCCTTGACCCCAAACTGCTGTAGGTTTAGCCATACTAATCAGCAGTTAAACCCAGACAAAAAGTCAAAGTCAGTGCCAAGATGGAAACTCTTTTCCAAAGGGGAATACAGGCAAATGTGATTTTAAAAACTGTTCTAACACACATGTAAACCACACACTATGGTTTATGCAATTAAATAGTAATGGCCATCAAATGTGTCTTTAGGCATTTGAGCCAGTCTACATCAATTTGAAGTTTAGGCACCTATATTAAGTACCATTATCATGACAAAATATTACAAACATTTTAAAATGTATTTATTTCTGTAAAGACAAAGAAGGATCATAAAGAATATTAATGTTTTTTAAATACATTTAACAAAAGTATTATGTATAATTAAAGGCTGGTATTTGCAAACTCACACCCATAAGCCAAAACCTTACAACCTCTTGGAAATTAAGTTAAAGGTTAAATTAAACTAGCTGGCCCACATAACACCTCGAACTGACAGATTAGTTCTGTGTTTAACAATCTGGCAAAAATCTAATGACTTTAATCTCTTTAAATTTAATTAAATTCAGCTTCTCCTTGCTTATAGTCTTAATGAAGGCTGAAAGATATAAATACACCCTACATGTAGTTCCTGGGCCACTGCAAAATGCAACTTTAGGAGCACAAACCGTGGTCCAGGATCTAAAACTGTGAACAAGTGTATGTTACAGAAATGTGAGAAAAAGTTCCAGAGTTCCTGGGTCTCTAGGTGCCTATTTTGCAGGTTCGTGTATTATCTCATTAAACACTGATGGCTCTATTTAATTCATCTTGTGCTTTGAGCTAGTGTGTGACCCTCTATTTGGATGCTTATTCAAGTCCAATGAATAGGTCCATAGTTAGGTCCACATTTATTTGTAATTTTGCCTCTGTACACCACCACAGTGAGTTTTAAATCATAGTCCCCCATTTTCAGAAGCGCAAAAGTAATTGGATACACTAACATAATTTTAAATATAAGGATTTTTTTATATATTTAGATGAAAAATCCTTTGCAGTCAATGACTGCTGGAAGTCTAGAACCCATGGATATCACCAAATGAGTTGCTCTCTGCTTTCAGTTTTGTCTTTAGTAGCTGAAAAGCATGCTGTAAATGGGCTGAAATCACTTGGCTCACTTGGCCAATGAAAAATATGCAGTTTCTTTGCCTTGAGAAACTCTTGGCTTGCTTTCGCAGTATGCTTTGGGTCATTATCCATTTGCACTGTGAAGAACTGTCCAATCAGTTTTGCAGCATATGGCTGAATCTGAGCAGAGAGTATAACCCTGTACACTTGAGAATTCATCCTGCGCACTGTCAATAAACACGAGTGACCCAGTTCCACTGGCAGCCATACATGGCCATGCCATGACATTGCCTCCACCATGTTTGACAGATGATGTGATATGCTTTGGATCAAAAGCCATTTCTCTCTTTCTCTATGGTTTCGTCTGTCAAAAGAAATTTTTCAGAAGTAGGCAGGCTCTTTTAGATGTTTTCTGACAAAGTCTAATCTGGCCTTCCTGTTCTTGACTGTAACCAAAGGTTTGAATTACATTCATGAAGGCATCTCTAGATTGTAGACTTTAACAATGATACACCTACCTCCTCAAGAGTGTTCTTCACTTTCATGGATGGTGTGAAATTGTTTTCTTAACCATGGAAATAATTCTGTCATCATCCACTTTAGTTGTCTTCAGTGGTCTTTCAGGCCTTTTGGTGTTGCTGAGCTGGCCAGTGCATTCCTTCTTTTTAAGAATATACCAGATTGTTGATTTAGCCACTCCAAAGGTTTTTGCTATCTCTGTGATAGGTGAATTTTGGTTTTTCAGCCTAATGGTGGCCTCCCTCTCGTGGATAATCATCTTTTTGGACCTCAAAATGCAACTCTTGGAATAAACTCCAAATCTTTTATCTGCTTAATTTGTCATGGAATAACGAGGAAATAGGCCTCACCTGGCCATGAAACTACTTGTCAGCCAATTGTCCAATTACTTTTGAGCCTCTGAAAATGGGGGCAGTATGTATAAAATGGCTGTAATTCCTAAACAGTTAAAGCAAACCTTTGTTAAATACCTTGAATTAAAGATGAAAGTCTTTGGATCCAAACTCTTTAGTGTGTTGCAAATCTGTTTTGCCACTGACAGCTGACAGAAAAGACCCTTTGTGACAGTACTAAATGGGGTGAGTCATTGGTTTTACAGTTACTATGATAACATTATTGTATCAATTTACCAAATATATTTTGAGAGAAGAAGGGGGAAAAATTTCCCCCCTTTTCATATCAACAGTGAAAAATTTAAGGCATCTGGACATTTTTGCCTCAGGGTGAAAACCAATAGCTCCACATTCCTCCTTCTGTTGGTTATATAGAAAGCAGGTGATTGGCTATTTCACAGAAATAGTCTGCTTTTAATTTACTAGTTCTATGATCATGCACATACACGCACACACACACACACACAAAAAACAAAAAAAAACACACAACTGCAGTGCACAGTGCAGGAAACATTTTACAATAAAGCCAATCGTGCCTTTGTTCTGGGTTTAAATCAATGCCATGCATGTTTTTGTTCCATGGTATATTTTTGACATTTGCAGAGAACTTAGTGAGTGTTGGCAACATGAGCTAAGCTGGGTTTTGGATAGCAGTTTTGTTTGGAAGAACTTCTGAAATTGAATTTATTGTGTTAAACCTCAGTACAGAAGGCAATATAATGCCTGCTTATTGTATGTGCTCAACACAAACATCTTATGATGTTTGGCTGTCTTATATGTGAGTCCAATCTGAGATCATAAAGCTGCTACTGATTTACCATTTAATTCAATTCAATTCAATTTTATTTGTATAGCACCAAATCACAGCAATAGTCGCCTCAAGGCGCTTTATATTTTAGGGTAAAGACCCTACAAATTAGACAGAAAACCCCAACAATCAGACGACACCCTATGAGCAAGCACTTGGCAACAGTGGGAAGGAAAAACTCCCTTTTAACAGGAAGACACCTCCGGCAGAACCAGGGAGGGGCAGCCATCTGCCACGACCGGTTGGGGATGAGGGGAAACAGGAGGGAGATAAGACAAAAGACACACTATGGGAGAGAGAAAGAGTTAATAATAGCTAATGATTAAATGCAAGTGGTGTATAAACACATGGAGAGTGAAAGGAAGTGAGGAAGAGGAAGAGTGCTCAGTGCGTCATGGGAAGCCCCCAGCAGCCCCCTAGGCCTATTGCAACTTAACTAAGGGATGGTTCAGGGTCACCTGATCCAGCCCTAACTATAAGCTCTATCAAAAAGGAAAGTTTTAAGCCTAATCTTAAAAGTAGAGAGGGTGTCTGTCTCCCGAATCCAAACTGGGAGCTGGTTCTACAGGAGGCATCACAGGAGGGGCCTGAAAGCTGAAGGCTTTTCCTCCCATTCTACTTTTAAATACCCTAGGAACCACAAGTAAGCCTGCAGTCTGAGAGCCAAGTGCTCTATTGGGATAGTATGGTACTATGAGGTCTTTATCCCAGCCATGTTTCGGTGAAGCACATCATACACTCGCAGTATTCCCTGTGGGTCTTAATCAGCGCTCTGAGTTCATCCATCTTATTGCCCGAGGACCTCACATTCCCTGTGATCATAGCTAGAAGGGACAGTTTATATCTCCTCCTTTTAGCTCTTCACTTATACTATATTGCCAAAAGTATTCGCTTGTCTGCTTTCACACGCATATGAACTTGAGTCACATCCCATTCTTAATCCATAGGGTTTAATATGATGTCGGCCCACCCTGTGCAGCTATAACAGCTTCA
>VUQI01030161.1:0-17578 GCA_015106735.1 Paratilapia polleni | reverse complement strand
AGTTTGTTCAGCGGCATCTGTTTGATAGTGATCTGTCTCCTCCACTCACCCGCTCAGCAATCCACAATGCATCACAGACTTCTTTCGACAGGTATAAGCCCTTTTGCCCTTTTCGAAACAAAGAGATTCTGGTGCTATACCACCACATTTTAATTTAAATTAAGAGCTAATAAAATTCGTTTTTACTCACAACACACAAGGATATGGTAAAATAAGAATTAACTGTCAAACCAATCAAACTTTATTTTTAGTTAAATGGTTAAAACATTCAGCTAAGTGTGTTTTTTTTTTGTTTTTTTTTAACCAGAGGAAATTTTCCAGGAGCCCAGGAATGTTTTTAGGAACAGAAATAGGTTCATTTATCTAAGTACTTTCTTGGGTTTTTTGTTTTTTTTGTTTTTTTTTTTGGTGCCAGGGCCAAAGCTATAGTTTGCTCAGGGTTTTGAGAATTAAAGCATGACTGCACTAAAGAAATGGGAATTATCTCAGTGAATTTCAATCTGTCTATGCCACGGGGTTCATATTAAACAAATCTTCCAAGTCAACGAATCGGTGCATTGCTACAAATGAGTTTGGTTCAGAGTTGTATGTACTGTAACTCTGTTGTCTTGCTTTCGAGAAGTTAAAAATGGCTGTCGTTCTCGCTCTCCCAGTGAGTCATTAGGTGAAGATGAAGAGGAGGCACAGGCCACTGCTGAAGCTCCCCCGGTGTTTACCGCCCAAATATCTGCTGCTTCTGTAACGTCCTCAGAGCCAACTGGCACCGACTCCCACTGTGAGGAAAACTGTACACACATGCACATTAACAGTGGGGCTATTAATATTACAGGGATATTTTACTCTTAAAAATGTCTTCTCTGTTTCTGTTTAATATCTCATAGCTGTTGTGAGTGTCAACGATAGTGAAGACCTTTCTAGCCCTGGGTCTGAAGAGGAGGAGGAGTCAGAAGAAGAGGAAGAGGAGGAGGAGGAGGAAGAAGAGGATTCTGGTAGTGAGGTGGAGATCATTGAGGAGGTCCGGGGTAATGAGAGGCTGCCACCCACTTCAGTCTTTGTACAGCAGGGACACACACACTTCCTGCCAACACAATCAGAACAGGAGGCTGCTGTGTTCTCTTTGATCACACCTGGTGCAGAGATGAAGGTAACAAATGTAGTCCTGGAGCTTTTTGTCTGTCAAGTAGTAGATTTGTGGAAAGTTGATCAGAAGTTATTTTAAAAATACAGTCGTGTAGATATCTATACGTATGTGAACATTTGCTACTTTTGAGGGCTTTTGAATTTTGGTCAAACAGACTGAAACATTTGAATACATCTTGTGGGGGTTTTTTGTACACTAATTTATTAACATTCCCCCTAAAATACACATTCTGTGTTTTCTTATTTATAGATGGTAGATGAGGACATGGAGGGTGAAGTGGTGATGGTGAGACTTGGGGCAGATGATGGAGCAATGGATCCAGATGAGGAAGTAGAGCAAGGATCATCATACATGGAACTCAAACCTTCTACCACTCTCCTGGTACCCGTGGAGCTTGTGGAAGGACAGCATGACCTGGTCGATGGAGCTCAGCTGGATCTTCCTGAGCTTCAGCAAACTGTTGTGGCAGATGAAACTCACGGCACATTCTCCTTGATGTTGGATGTGGATGAGGATGGAGATAAAGAGGCAGGCACACTACCTGTAGAGAGTAATCTGCAGTTGTGTGACCCTTCCATCCAGTCTCAAGAAGTGGATGCTAGTAGTGAATTT
Source organism: Paratilapia polleni (assembly GCA_015106735.1). NCBI lineage: Eukaryota > Metazoa > Chordata > Actinopteri > Cichliformes > Cichlidae > Paratilapia > Paratilapia polleni. The sequence continues at coordinate 15,825 of VUQI01030161.1, read as the reverse complement.
TTGGCCAAACCTGATGTTATTCTTTTGGGCACAGAGGACCAGGATACTCCCCAGTCTGGAAAAACCTCACAAGAAGACAGAAGAGAAGAGATGGAGACCGTGGATGGAAATGATGTAGATGGACCAAAGGAATCAGAACTTGTTAAACTCCAATCTGACCTACAGACTGAATACACTGAAGCAAAGCAAGAGACAGATGACGCTAAAGTGCAGAAAGATCTGGAGTTGGTAATGTTGGCTGAAGATCATGAATCTGCTGCTCTTTCAGTCTCTGAGCTAGCTCCAGTGGGAGAATATCTAGTAGATGTCGATGACAAAGACTCTGTGGCAAAGACAGAAGCTGCTGATGTAGCAGTGGGAGACGAGGACAAACAAACACCTGCTGAGGAGGGGAAAGATCTTGAGGAGAATGGTCCTGTTGATATAAACACTGCGATTGCTCCCAGTGCAGAAACCGAGGCTGCGGTGCACGAAGAAGAGCTGCAGGATCATAAAGCAGCAGAAAAGGATAACGACAGAGAAATTAAGACAGAGAAGGAAACAAAAAAGATAGGTAAGGGAAGAACAAGAAAAGATAAAAGTGTTGAAGAGAAACCTCTAAAGCACGTTTTGAGCTCAAGCAGCGAGCCAGATGAGCAGCCTGTACCAGAGACTCCCTCCTCTCAGAGGAAGAAGTCTCCTTCCATTCCAACACGGAGGATGACGAGAGGGAGGACAGTTACGTTTATCTCTCCTCCATCAGAGGAAGCAAATGAGCCAAAGGAGGATGGGAAAATGAAGGACACCGAAACAAGCACTGTGGTCCCTACCTCACCGAGTCGTACACCTAGAAAAGGTAAACAGGTCAAAGAAACCAAAGTCCCTGCCAGCACACCCCGAAGAAGTACTCGCAAAATGCAGCCAGACCCTCCAAAAGAAGAGGTTGAAGATGTTGAGGTTATGGATAACGATACCTCAGTTGCATCAACCTCAAAGGCATCTTCTCCTGCAAGACGTTCACAGAGGGTCACTGCAACAAGGACCAGCCAAAGGACTCGAAGTGGAACTGAGGAGGTGTCTGCAGTCACAGAGGTTGAACTCAAACATGAGGAGGACCAAGAGGAGGAAGTTACGGATGTAAAAGTTAGTCGGCGAACAAGCTCCAAGACTCCAACCCCATCCAAACGCACAACCTCTCAGGTAAAGACTCCAAGGAGGTCCAGCCGAAGGGTAATGAGTAGCAGTGAGGTGGTGGCAATACCCCTTGAGATCTTGAAAGAAGAAAACGAACAGGATGAGGTCTTTGAATCTCCTGTAAAACGCAACTCCAGAAGGACAAAGACAGAACCATCAGAGACTCTGCCCGCTGTGCTGGAGAAAGTAGAAGACAAAATAGAGCAACTTCCCAGCCCTGGCCGGACAACTCGACACTCAAACCAGATTACCCTAAATGTATATCCACAAGTAAGAATTTGGAAATCTATCCGTTTCAAAAATACTGATAAGCTGAAAGCCCTTGTAGATAATACTTATTTCATTAACACCAGGAATACAAAACTGCACAGATAATTCTGTTCATGTTGGCAGACATTAGGCTACTTTTGTTAGACTATCTTAATATTTGTAACATATTCCATAAAATGCTTTTGTTTTCACCTTTTTATTTTCACCTCTAGGTGTCATGCATGCCTTTTATATATTTGTTCATTTTATATGTTGCGAACCCAGTCCATCAATCGTTCATTTATGACATTTAACACTTCCAGGTGAAACTGGTTCCTGTGTCACTTCCCCAGAGTGCAAAAAAGATGAAAGGAGAGACAACTTCTGAAAATATAACAGAAACTGAAGATTTGCATGAGCCTGAACCAGCCAGAAATGCTAGTCAAACTAACTCCCGGCGCCCCACTAGAAGCAAACTTTGGGACCACCCAGAGGAAGATCTTCCCCTCTTGGACTCACCATTGGAGGTGGATTCTGAGACTCCTGTCGCAGATGCCCTTATCAAGAGACTTCAGGATGAGGAAAAGAAACAGGAAGGTATGCACCATTAAACCTAAAATACTACTGTGTAGGAAGAAAGGAGTTGTGGGCATGAAGATGCGGATAGCAGTGAGATCAAATTAGTGAAGATTACAAGGTGGACTAAATTTATTCTGCCACTAAGAATCAGATGTTCACACTCTGCATACTGCTTTAAAGTGTATGCAGAATTAAAAATATGTACATTTAAAAGTGTAATCTCTTAAACAGTTGTTACAAAGACGGTGAGAACCAGCAAGAAGAGCAAAAAGTCGTCAGTGGAGCATGATCAATCTCCTGAGAAAGACAGGCTGGTCCCAGAACCTGAAGATAACGAGTCCAGTCCAGGCGAGCATTCGTTCATCTACTCACCCTCACGAAGACGAACAAGAGGTGAGCAGAGTATCAGTTCATTCATATTTATTTATCCATCTATGAATGGTTTTAACCCTGTGTTTCTCTGTGTGTCAGCCCAAAGAGCAGATTCTCCTGAACAACGTGAAGCACCTGTCACTCGCAGCAGAGTCAAAGCTCAGGTACAAACTTATGCTTATCACATTCACACTTTGAGTGTAGAAGAGTCTTGATTTGTATTTTTATCCTAAAGATGAGTCTGTTTACTTTTCCTGCATTTGTTTTTTATATACGAATTTATCTGTGGTCTTGTAGTTGTCTTCCTATCAATTACAAGCCTTTGAAACAGGATGTTTGACACGGTACACGTAAGAGTTTAATCCACTGCTCTGCCAAGACAGAAGCTAGCTCACTAAGGGTTATACCAGAAATAATCATGTTAACTTTGGTGTAGAAAAATAAATGAAAGATGTTTTGAAGATGACATTCATTTTTCTTTTTTCCAGGATGAAATTTCTTCAGAAGATCATGTAGAAGTTGAGAAAGAGACAGACGTTTCTAAAACCAGAAAAACGAGCAAACGAACAGCCAAGTAAGAATCTCCCCTGAAACAACATCTTACACTGAAGCCACTTCCATTAACCGCTAAGCCACACATGGGCAAAATACAGCATCCTAAAATGAAAACAAATTCCCTAAATAAATAAAATCTTTAGCTTTAGCAAGGGGTGCACGAAAGGAAGCACACCCTCACTTTCCATTAATGAATCATACCTGATATACTTTGTGGCAACAATTAACAGAGCAAGCATCAGCTTCCTTTTTGTTGAGTTTCTGATCCTGTGGACAAACTCAGACCTCACCATCCTGCAGTTTGTGACAGTAGTCCTTGTTCTGCTCCACAGCCTCAGTGAGCTACCAGAGTAGTGATACTTGAACCAGCTGCAGGTTCTGGTTAGAGTGGTGACAGGAGGTTCAGAGCAGGAGTACTATACCAAAACAGTGGAGTTAGTCTGTCGAACCGCAACATGAGAGTCTCATAACATTGACCTGATGAGCCTATGGCTACTGAAAAACGAGACAGGAATGACGGTGACAGTAATGTGATTTTTTTTTTTTTTCCCCACGAGTAAATTGATGCCATCATAACGGTTGGATGAAAAAATAAATACAAATTGCAAAATATACATGGGTGCCCGGTAATATACCTACCCAGCCCAAGTAATGCCTGTGTAGGAAACACTGCATATATGCAAAATAATATTCATAAATCAGTTGGCTAAATGAGTAAAAACATCATATTGACAGAAAGGTTTTCTTACAAAGTTCTTGGTTTTTGGAACAAGGATTCAGACTTATCTGTCATATCTGCAAAAATTCTGTGGATTGTAACACAGTATATGGTCCTTCACTTGCTGTAGTCAGCCTGGCACCTGTGCTAAGCTTTCAGCTAGACTATGCATTAATTTGACAAAATTAAGGTTGCACTCTTCTTTAAAAATATATTTTGTATGACTTCTGTGTTTAATCTAACAAGCTAACGAAGCGTCCATTTTCTCCCCCCCCCCAATTCACGGTCAGATCAAAAGCTGTTTCGAGGCCACTTCCCATTGCCGAAGTCGAACTGATCTCACCTCTGCCCAGTCCAGCTGATCCAATTCCGCGACCGCTGAAGAGGATTAAAGAGGGAGAGGCACCGACCACCAGCAGGAACCTTCGACGTAAACGTGTGTTGGACACAGTTTTCACAAAACCTGTCACTCGGAGGAAGAAACTGTAGGGAGGTTGGTGGTTTTTAACCAGTGACCCTCAGACAGCTGCCTGAAGATTTGAACCAACTCAGTCATGAGCTGTCAAATAAAAATGTATGCCTAAACTCAAGATAGTTCTGTTTCCTCAAATGCCTCACAGCGCTGCAAAGTGTATATTGACTTCCCTGCAGGAAAAGAAATAGCAGTGCAGGCAGAAAAATCTATTTTTGGGACAAAACACACTGGTGGTTAGCAGTGTGTGAGAGACTATATTTTTGGAGTATTCACATCCTTCTCATACTAACTTGATTTCATTTGTTATTGCGTCTGTGGCGATTTTGTGTTGGATATTCTGCTGCGCTCCTCGGCTTCATTCTCTCAACGCAGAGTGACACAAAGGAAAGAAATCAGTGGATTTTTAAAGGCTCCCATTAATAAAACCAGAGACTGAACTGAACTCGCCTCTGATAAAGAGGTTTTATTTACATTCTTTTAAGTTTTGTTGTTGTTTACTTTTAAAAATTCAAGGCCTGCTGTTTTTTCTATTTAAGAAGAAAAGCAACCAACCCAGTGGAGATGCATTTCTACTGCTAAATTTGTATATAGTCTTTTGCTATGTTCCAAATAAAGTTAATAAATAAATACTAAACAATTATGTTGATTCTGAATTTTTAAGTGTCTCTTGAATGCATTTGGTATCTAATCGGACTACCTATACCATAGTCTTAAATTAAACTTGATTTGGGAGATATTCTGTGGAAGATGGCACTGTTAGCACATTTGGACTGTTATGTTATCAGGATGTTGTACATTGTCAAAAAAAACTTGCACAACGGTTTGCTTTATGTTAAACTTGATTTGGGACATGTTAATAGGTTTGTTCGATTAAATTTGACAACCAACATCTGACACATAGGCTATTTTCTGATGAATGTATGTAGAATGTCTTATTTTTGATGACTGCTCTTTGATAAATATGGCAAAGCTTGAATACTACTTGTGTTGAGTGTTTCAATTCAATTTACTGTCTTAAAGGTACTTTTTGTAATAACTATCTGCCAAATTTAATATATTCACACCACTGGGGGGCAGAGTTTTACCACTGAGGTGTTTTCAGACGTGTGTTACGGCTCAGTGACACTACAATAAAAATAGGATGGATAACTGCAGTCTAATTTTTAAATGCAGACAGACTGCCAGCACGTTGCAATCAATCTGAGTAAGTCTGCGCCGATGAGCAACACGTCCCTTTTCCAATACGGACCCCAACAGTTTATATTGTGGTTATATTCCTACATAAAAGCAAGGAGGAATTTCTGCTTCAATCTATGAGGCTCTGGCTGGAATCTGAATGTAAGTGGTTAATGTGAATTTCTGTGTATGTGGACTGCAACAGATTTGCGATTTTTGCTGATATTTCACTATTCTCACAAACAGATTGCATGTAATTGCCAACTTAACCCCATTCAGTCACAAACTGATAGCAAACTGACTCCATTTTATTCCCTTTTTAGTTGGCTGACTTGGCCCCCGTCTTCAAAGCAACCATCTCAAAGGCAGCAAGATCGCAAGTTCATTGCACAATGTTGCGATGATTTTGGTCGTGCTATGGTCTCCGACCTCTATTTTCTCAAGTGTAACTGTAGCATTGCTGTTGCTTTTAACTTTTGATGGTAACCCTTTAGTTCATTTTGGTTTTAATTTATTTTTAAACACAATTTGGAAAAAAGTACCTTTAAATGCATGAATGAAATGATCATATCACAAAGCCTGTTTCTGTTTGCGGTCTGCAGTCAACCACTGAAAGGAGCTGCAAGCCTAATTAGAGTTCACAAATAACTGAGACCTTATTCTGTTCGTGCCTCAGTATTTGGGTGTCCACTGAGCTTTAATGGCTTCCTAAAATTCTTTTTTAGGCCCTAAAGAAAGGAATTGTTTTAATATAGTTTACACTGGCACTTGCCGTTTGAATGTTGGTATAAAAGCATGTGTAAGTGTCTGGTGTACATGTGACTCCCTCAGGGCTTTTGTGTCTCTTCTATAATTTATAGTGTTAGATGAGGTGAAAGTGAAACCAGCCTTTTCTCTTCTGGTGCACCTCCCTGAAACAGACAAGGAGAAGAAAAGACAAAAGCATATTATTTCTACCCATAATAAATTGGATGACCATTACTTTTTATTAAGAAATCAGTGGTCATGCTAAAGATTAATATTATTTTAGTGTCTAGTAGTGTTTCCAACACTACTGTTTTATTTTTAGACTTGCATGAAGTTCTTTAGTGGTCACTAAGATTAGATAAGGGTTGTACAAATGTCTGTCCATTTCCATTATTAAAATTGCCTCCACCTTTCAGCAGGCAAACTAATCCATGATTTTTTCAGTGAAAACAGGCTGATGTGTAAATCAACCTCCCTGTCATGTGGCCCCGACTGTGTCCATGTCAACATGTAACTCGACACAGTACTGTGTTGTTCTGAGTGAGCGAGCTGATCACTCAGTCTGTCCGTCTCCTGTGCCAATACCTGCTTACTGCACCATGAGGGCTAAAGTCTCAGACATGCACAGTAAGGACTGTGTCAAAGTGGCTGTCAGAGTACGACCATTCAACAAGGTCAGTGTGCCAGTGTTTTGTAGAATCTCCATTATTTTTCTTTTGTAAGCTGTTGTCCGTTTCTTATTTTATACAGCCTGTCTGCTTTCCTAATCTACATGTATTACAATATATTGTATTCTTAAAGTGTGACCCGCAGTGTTATATCACTACTTTCTGCTACATGCTTTATATACCCTGATGAATCCTGCCAGTTCAAAAGTAGGAATGCATTGACATGCCAAAAATTTTACAAGTAGTCTAATGATATACACAGCAGTAAATACCATTAATCTATGGGGCTAGAAGTTTAGTGATTTAAAACTGAGTAGACCAATGCAGGATGATTTAATAAATAATATTAAATACACAGTTATAGATTTGCAGAGTGTGACAATGTGATCAATTCTGTCTGATTGTTGTTTTTTTCTTATCAATACTTCAGCTGTAACATTTTTTTAAATCATTTCCTTCTCCTTTTAAGATTCCACATTGCACATGTCCAAGTTCCCCACAGGATCCAAACTTAAAATTTAGGTATTTTTCCTTTGGCCAGTAGTGTTATTCATCCATGTAGGTTATTTTGAAAAGTGTTGCCCAGTTTTGTAGATATTAGATGGCTCGTGCCTTGAGGTTGTCAAAGTGCCAAAAAAGAAAAACGCAGCAGAAATGGTTCAGGGATCCTGACTCGGTTACTTAGTTTTATAAAAAACCTTGTTGTGAGCAGTTTCATGTCGTAATTTTCTTTCTAGTGTTTATCTGCCAACTAAAAGGAAGCATGTATATAGCTAACACTGCAGCTCAGCTGATGGGGGATGCCATGCTTTCAAGAGAATCTTTCTTTACAGATAGATGGACATTTTCTTCTGCAGAGTGACAGTTGACAGGTGTAGTTTGGTATCAGTGAAAATCCCGATGATCCTGCATTAAACTGCTGACAGCAAGGTTTTTTTTGTTTGTTTGTTTTGTTTTGTTTTGTTTTTTTGCGTAACTGGGTCATGAAGCAAACATTGCTGGTGACTTTTTCGGATGTATGTTTTTGGCACTTTGAGCATCACAAGTTCATTGAGGTTTGTGGACATTCGTTTATGCAGAGCTCTCTTAAGGTGCTACCACAGCATTTCAATCAGGCTGAGGTCTGGACTTTGATTGGGCTATTCCACCTCCATTATTTTCTTTTTCAGTCATTCTGTTGTAGATTTGCTGGTATTCTTGGGATCAATGTCCTGTTGCATGACCCAGTTTCAGCCAAGCTTTAGCTGTCGGACAGATGGCCTCACATTTGACTCTAGAATACTTTGGTATACAGAGAAGTTTGTGGTTGACTCAACGACTTCAAGGTGTCCAGGTCCTGTGGCTGCAAAACAAGCCCAAATCATCACCTCTCCACCACTGTGCTTGACAGTTGGTATGAGGTATTTGTGCTGATGTGCTGTGTTTGGTTTTCTCCAAACGTGGTGCTGTGCATTATGATTACACGTCTCCCCTTTGGTCTCACCCTTCAAAGGACATTGCTCTTGTGGTTTGTTCAGATGCAACTTTGCAAACCTAAGCTGTGCTGCCATGTTCTTTTTAGGGACCCTTCCAAACAAGCCATACTTTTTCAGTCTTTTTCTAATTGTACTGTCATGAACTTTAACATTTAACATGCTAACTGAGGCCTGTAGAGTCTGAGATGTAGTTCTTGGGTTTTTTGCAGTTTCTCTGAGCATTGCACAGGCTGACCCAGGGGGTGAATTTGCTGGGATGTCCAGTTCTGGGAAGATAGTGGCATTGTGTTAATTCACACCTGAGTGCTCCAGAGCAGCAAACTGCCAAAACCTCTGCTTTTATAGAGGTGGTCACACTTGCTGATGATCATTTAATCAAGTGCATTTGATTAGCAGTACCTGGCTGCTACTTACAATAATAATGATCTACTTAAATGTATGAAAAATAATGAAAAAATAAATGATGTAAGAAGCTAAAAGCATCCTTTAATTTTAATGGATGGGGACCTCCCTGCTACTCCTTACACTGATTTATCAGACTGTCAGTGTTATTGTCTCCTACCTGCCCTTCCTCACATCCTCACATTTTCCTTGAAATCTAAAAGAAATGCAGTTATATCTTTGTTCTCACAGCTCCCTGTATTCTCCCTCTGTCATCTCATCTTCTTTCATTTTCTTCTTCCACTCAGAGGGAGAGGGATGCAGCCAGCCGCTGTGTCGTCTCCATGGTGTCGAGCTCCATCACAATCCAGGACCCACGTGACTCCCAGAACCAACGGTCTTTCTGTTTCGATTATGCCTATTGGTCCCATAGCGGCTTCACAAGGAACCACAGGGGCCTCTATGTGCCTGAAGAGCTGGGGGGACGATATGCTGACCAGGTCAGCTACAAAGCAAGCTGGTAGAGGAGGCATTGACACTGATTACAGAACACAGTGAACCCCATACTGTACATAATAATAAAAAAGTATATGTATTGTGTATGATAAAATCTAGATTGTTTAGACAGAATAAATCTGAATGGATATATAGTGGGTTACAAGATGTGTAAGTATGTATTTATAGCTCATGAGATATCATCCTTTCCCAGGACAGCGTGTTCCAGGATCTGGGAGAAGGAATATTGGAAAATGCATTGCAGGTAGCACTCATAGTCTTTATTTGATGGTCTCTATCACATGTTATAAAGTTCAGACTCTGTTGATACTGAATGTTCTAAAATTACATCTGCAGGGTTATAATGCCACTTTGCTGGCCTATGGTCAGACCGGGTCGGGGAAGAGTTACTCAATGATGGGTTATGGGCCTAACAAAGGTCTGGTTCCTAAACTATGTGATCGGCTGTTTCAGGCCATCAGAGAAAACCAGGAGAACAGACAGTGTCAGGTAAAAAAAAAAAAAGAGAGAGAGACAAGACATGGCAAAATGTTGTGAATGATTAGGTGTGTAAATTCTTCAAATGTGTTCATTCTTCATGTCTCCACAGGTCTTTTTCAGTATGTTGGAAATCTATAATGAGCAGGTACCAGTCAGGGAAGTGTTTGCTTTGCTGTTGTCATTCTGTGGTTTTCTTTTTTTTGGTCAGTCCAGCTGCTTTTCAGCAAATTTGCATCCTCCTCCTATTTTTCTCCAGATATGATACAACCCAGGATGCTATTACTTTGGTGGCTTGCTCCCCTGGTTCTTGCTGCTGTATTGTTTTCTCTCCTCTCTGTCCAGGTGATTGACCTGTTGTCTCGGGGGTCTCGGACTCCGGGCGGGCTCAGAGTCAGAGAAGAGCAGCAAAGAGGATTCTATGTGGAGGGTCTCCGCACAGTCCCCTGCGAGAGTGCACCACAGGTAGAGAGATGAATGAAAAGGATATGGAAAGATGATACAGACAACTTTGATGTTAAAGTGGGGGTTCATGTTCATTTTGCATTTAACTTTGGAGTGTTTCAGAGTCTCCAGTAGATTTTTTAAAATTATTTCAAGCTGGAAAAGAACCAAACAATTGCAGCAGCAAAGGTCCAACTCTCCTGCTAAGTTTGCAGCGATGTAATTATTAGAATCTCTAGGAAAATAAATGAGAACTTCGAAGCATACAAACAGACATGCTTCTGTTGAATCTGAAAACATAAAAGTAGGATTTCTTTTTTAGAAAAAATGTATTTGTAGGTGGAGCAGTTGATGGAACAGGGGACCAGGACCCGAACCACAGCTGCCACTCACATGAATGCCAACAGTAGCCGCTCACACATGCTCATTATCCTCCAGCTCAAACAGGTAAAGTGGCTCCGCTCACACTTTTCAAATTTGTTTACATAATTAAAAAACACAGTCATCTTCTGAGAAATTTGGAACCAAAGTTTATATACAGTATGTTACTGTAACTTCCTGTCAGATCTTCTCCAAAGAGAGCATCACAAAGCAGTCCAACATAAACCTGGTGGATTTGGCTGGCAGTGAGCGTCAGCGTTCATCAGGCTCAGAAGCTGACAGACTCAAAGAAGGCACGGCCATCAACCTGAGCCTCACCACCCTGGGCAATGTCATCAGGTCGACCTGCTGTTCAGTTTAATTTACTTGACATTCACTTTGGTTTTTAGTATTTTTAATATTCTCTCCTCATCTCTCCTCCAGCGCCCTGGCTGATGTTGCAGTGGGGAAGAAGGTCGTCCATATTCCTTACAGAGACTCCATCCTCACCAAGTTGCTGCAGTCTGCACTGGGAGGAAACAGTCGCACTGTTATGGTAACTGACATTTGTTAGAAACTAGGGCATACTGATTTGATGTTAAATCTTTGCCAGAATATTTCAAAAATTATAAGTTGAATAAAGTTTCTTCTTATTATTTTTAAGATTGCCACACTGAGCCCTGCTGATATCTGCTATGAGGAGTCTCTCTCCACCCTGCGCTATGCTGAGCGGTACAATTAACAGTGTGAACTGTTCTGAATATCGCTTGTTGCCACCATAAAAAGACACACTCACAGTTGCTTTAAAACTGACAAATGTACTAAATTTTATATTTTTTCATTCTTTGTGGCCTCTCCTTTATATATTTCCACATCTCACTCCTCGTCCCTCCACCTTCCTCACTTCTTCAGGGCAAAGCGTATCCAGAACAGTGCAGTGGTGAATGAGAGCCCTACTGAGCGGCTTGTTAAAGAGCTAAGGGCAGAGAACGCCAGATTGTTGCAACGCCTGAGCCGGCTGGGCCAGGAGGGACGCCGAGCGAATGATGAGACCAGTAAGAGTCAGTGTTTGAATGCAGCAGAACAGGATTCAACAGGCAAGAGCGTAACAGAGGTCATCTTGTATGTTTGTGTGCTCAGAGGAAATTCGTCAGCTGCTGACCCACAATGAGCTCCAGATCAGAGCCATTCAGACTCTGTGGGAACAACATGTGCAGGAGGCACTCAAAGACTGGGAGCAACAGTATGCTAACATCACACAGGTGTATACATACACAGAGATGCAGACACTCAAAACACACAAGCAAAGAATGTAAATACACTTGGTGGAGGTTTTGTATGTAATATCTTATGTAGATGTTTCTCATAAAGTTTCTCTTTCCCTCTTCCTCACTGTCAGGAGAGGAGGATGATGCAGATGCATCCCTACATCCTGAACATCAACGAGGATGCTCAGCTGTCGGGGGTGGTGAAGCTTTTCATCCAGGAGGGTTAGTCCATCTGAATTTCTCTGTCTACATACTGTGACATGTATGACTCTCTCACTCTTCAGGTCAGTTGATCTTGTAGAGGAAGCTATTGAAAGTGGAGAATGCCAGAGAGTTCAAATGGTTAAGCAGCTTAATGTACCAAACATGTTCTGCAGATTTTAGCATGTTTAGTAAAATGCACTGTTAATCTTTTTGTCTTCAGGTGAATGGGACATCGGGCTGTGTGATTCCTCCCCAAGATCTATTTGTATCAAGGGCCTGGGGTGAGCTTTCAACTCTCCAAGATTATTTCACAAACTTTGTGCAAAAAATTAGATTACAGATTGTTGCATACAAGTGGATGTGAATAATTAGAGATCAGGTCCATCATGTGTTCCCATCCAGTCCATCTTGGGATAGGCTGCCATCATTATAAAGAATCAGTAAGTAAAGAAAATAACATATAAGTGTAGGCTCGACTAGAAGCTTAAAAATGTTGATATGCAAGTTTTCCACATTAATATGGACCAATTATCCCTTTCATCCTTTTCTATCATATATAAACTATTACAGTGGTAGATGCTTGTTTGTGAGGGGCAGCCAATCAGAAGGGGTGAAAGGGTGGGTGGCCTTAAAAATTAGAGGAGACCCAGTATAAGATAAATAAGGATTATTTTGAACTGTGAATCATGCAAACGTACTGTAGTAGAGTCCAAGAATAAAAATCTGGAGCTGGAAAATCAGTCCCCTTTTTTTGTTTGTATGTGTGTTTGTGTGTTAGGATCCAGGAGCGTCATGCTGTGTTCAGGAATGAACAGCGCCGGGTAACACTGACCCCCATGGCAGGCTCAAAGATTATTGTAAATGGGAATCCTGTTTCCCAGACAACAGAGCTGCAGCACCTGGTGGGTCTTTACCTAGACACCAATTATGTGATGTGGCTGTGTGACATGATGTTGAAGTACACGCACAATATTTTTTTCTGTTTTTTTTCAGGATCGTCTCATTCTGGGTTCCAATTGTACCTACCTGTTCGTTGGTTATCCATCAGAGAGGTCCGGGGATGACTGGAGCCGTTATGACTATGATTACTTCCAGTCTGAACTGGCTGCTGCTGAGGGCATTCACCTGGGTGAGCGGGAGGGTGAATAACTCCAAGTGAAGGGAGCTTATTTTTTTTAAGGAAACTCATTAGATATTATTCATCTGCCTGTGTTTAGGTGAGTCCAGCGCTGGATCGAGTCAGACAGACCCCAGTTTGCTAGCTGTCTTCTACGATTACATCAAACTGATGCCCATGGTGGCAGAGGCCAACCAGATGAGCCAGGAACTGAGCAAGGTAACTCACGGACTCAGGGTGAAAAATGCTGCAGTAAATGCGTTCCTACTGTAGGCAGTTAACATTGGAAATAACACAGATACATTTTTAGTTTGTCGGGTGTCATAAGATTATGATGATGCATTGTAAATAATCTGGCCTTTTCATGTTACTTGTGTTTTCAGGGTGTGGAGTTCAAGCTGGAGATAAAAAATCTGGCACTGTCAGATTCGAAAGGCCACGATCTAGAGAAAGACATTGTTGTCAGAGTCACTTCCAAGGGAAGCAAGCAGGTTGGTCTCTCTCTGTATCTTTTTTCTGAACCTTTTTGTTGTCTCTCGTGTAAACTAGAGCATAACTTCGAAAGATTACAAGTCTTGCATGCACTCCTCAGGTCTGGATATGGTCTAAGGCCAAGTTTATTAACCGCAAGTTTCTGATGGAAGAAGTTTACCAGCAGCATCTGGCAGAGCAGAGCGGAGATGATGTATGTTAATCGAAAGAAAAATGCTTATGTTTGTTAGAATGTATTTAAGTACCTTTTTATTTTTACATCTCAGCAGATGTTTATACTCCTCTTTGAGCTTGAAAACTTAACAACAGTGACAACTGTAAACACAACCTATGAGGAAAAATAGCCAATAGACTTGTAAAAATGACAAGAACGTATTATGTATTCATATTCATTGCATTAATGCATTGAAAAAAGAGGCAATGGGGGAGATTCCAAACTCACTGTTCACAGAAGCTTGATAGAATGGGTGCCTGTCTTAAAAAATCTATAATAAGATTGCAAATTGTTAGTATAGTCAGCACTTCTTAAAACATAAACCAATTCAGAGCAGTAACTCTATTTTTTTTTTTAATACTTTTATTCTATCAGAGGGTAGAGGGGCTGTCAACAGTGACATTACCCAGAGATAAAGACCCATTCTGGGATCCAGTTGAGCCTCTGCTCCTGGGCACTGCTCACCTCTGGCTTCAGTCTTTGGCCTTCCACATCCCTCTGGAAGAGCAACTAGAGGTACAAACAGATATACTGCATTCACACACACACAGACACACACACATACACACACGCTTCCATCTAACAGCATTGTCAGACAACAGGTGAATAAAGTCGCTGGCTGAAACTCCTGAAGTTTGCAGATGACACCACACTTGTTGGGCTCATCTCAGGTGGGGATGAGTCTGCCTATAGGAGGGAGATTGACAGCCTGGTGACCTGGTGCAGTGAGAACAACCTAGTGCCTAATGCTGTCAAAACAGTGGAGGTGATTGTAGACTTCAGGATGAAACCAGCCCCACCAGATCCCATCTTTCTGCATGCCTGTCCAGTGGAGACAGTGAAGTCCTTCTGCTTTCTGGGAACCACCATCTCCCAGGACCTAAAGTGGGAGCTTTGGACACAGACGTGCAATACAATTCAGTGCACCGAAGCATCCACTTGTTCCATTACCCAACTTGTACAATGAAAATTAAACATGACGCAAACCGGAAGCAGAAGTAGTCTGCCTCAAATTTGCATCTATTGGACATAGTATAAAAGAAAGAATAAAATATACCAGAAAGTATAAAAAAAATTTGCTGTTCAGATTTTCTGGGCAAAAATAAAACTACACTAAGCTAAAATTTTTGATAGACATTCAATCAGATTTCAGTTTCACCACATCTAGCCATAATATATTTTGTGTAAACAATAAAATGCAATGATGTTTGAAGATCTCATAAATTAAATAATAACATTAAAATGACATAATATGGTTGCATGGAACTGCCAGGTTTTTTTGTTTATTGTGAAATACTTTTCAGAAAACAACTTCAGATTAATTTGATGCTTTTCTGCAAATGTTAAATAAATTGCTGATCTATTATAACTACTGGGACTTGTTAACATTATCGTTTAGTTCACCTGGGGTTGTCTGGCTTACTTTAGCTTAGTGTATTACAATATGAAAACCTAATGTCATTCCACTGAGGCACTATATAATTAACAAATGTTATGATCTGTGATCATGTGCTATGTTTGTTGTTATGTGTGGCTCCTCCCACTAGAGTGTGGGTGTGTGCATGTGTGTTGGCTGAGACAGGTGGAGACTGCTGATTAGCTGGCTCGAATAAGTTCCTGAGTCCGGATTGGATGATTGGATGAACAGCAGCCTCTTAACCTCCAGCTGACAGCCACGTCACCCTCTCCTTGTCTCCTCTACAACCAACTAAGAGCCAGTTGTTAGTAGTTGTGAGAGTTCTGTGGATAATCCAAAACCTGTTAGTGGATTGCGAGTTAGTTTGTATTATGGATAGTTTTGTTGTTAGTTAAGAGTATTGGTGTAAATATTTATTCACTGTACATACTGAGCACTGTAGCAGGCAAGTAGGAGTGAGAAGCCCTTTTTTCTCTTGTTTATTGGTTAGGAGCTTAGGTTAGATACTTGTCTTTTATTTGCCTTTTATTTTCTGTTAGGGAAGAGCAGGGACCATTAGAAACTTTTGTTTGTTGTTTTGGCATCCCTCACGTCCGAAGCAAATAAACTGCTGTTTAGCATCATTGGTCTGTGTTGCTGGCCTTTTCTTGGGAGTGGTTGGAGTGGGGAGTTGCACCTCATGTTATGTCCAGGTTACCCCTAGGCCAGGGACGTAACAGTTACCATAATGAATCTAGCATAGGTGCCA
>VUQI01030160.1:0-13025 GCA_015106735.1 Paratilapia polleni | reverse complement strand
CCGATGCATTCATCGGAGTGTGAGTGTGTGTGAATGTTAGATAGATTGCACTTGCAGTATAGAGGGAAGTGCTTGCATGAATGGGTGAATGAGGCATGTTGTTGTATAAAGCGCTTTGAGTACTCAAGTAGAGTAGAAAAGCGCTATATAAGAATCAGACCATTTGGATGTTGCATTTTGAAGCTTCAGCGTTAGCATTTTGGCTGCCACCATGTTGTGGTTTTTTGGAGCCAGAAGTTAGTATGTATGGCTGAAAGGGTGGAGTGACAATTTATCAGCTAATGTTAGCAACCTCTGTTAGCAAGCTGCATTCATAAACTGTGTGCCCCTTACTCCAGCACCCAGGTGAATGAGTTATAAGAAAATTCACCCCACTCAGAGCTGTTGTGAAGGGGGAAACTATCCATAGAGGCCAAAACTGTTTTTTTGTGCCAGGCTGTAAAGTTGGACATTTTAACATGGGAGTCTATGGGGATTGAGTCAGAATGAGCCAGTTTGAAGTGCCATTAGAAGAACGTTGGTTTTCAGCTCTGGATGTTGCTCCTTGAATAACATAAAGGTTTTTATAGTATGCCTTCAAATACTTTGAAAATCTTTTGTGATATTGGTATTTTTTGAGACATAATAAGAGAGAGAGACACTGCATAAAAAGAGTCCTGGATAGAAATCTCTGGATGAATTCCTTAAGTGCACAATCCCAGTTGCATCTGAAGAACCAACTGAGAGCCAAACTGGTAAACATGAGTTAATAATTTTGTTGCACTGACACATATGCAAAGTCGAGGTTCACATCAGGTTCAACTGTGTGGTGGCAGACATATCTACTCCATATTGTCTTAAAGATGCAACTAAATGTATTTATACTTTTTCATGGCTGTAATGTGAATTACCATAGTGTTTTTTCAGTGCTCTGGTGGGAGAGCCACTCTGGGTTAAGCAGTTATTGAAGTGCCATGTAACTTTGCACATGCATAGTAGAAACATAGCCTGCGGGGAGGGGGGGAAGCTTTTTGAAAGATTATTTTTTGGGTGGAAAACACCAGACTTTTATACAGTTTTTAATCATATTTTGCTGATAATTTTTATATCACAGTGACCATTGAAATGAAAGTTATGGCATTCTACCCATTCATTTAGATAGGGACTTCAAAATAACCATCCAAATAAATGCTCAGAGGCATTACCAAGATGGCTGTTGAGTGGCAAGACTTGCTTCCAGAAGGAGTTTGATGTAGCCCAGCATATTCCATAGAAATGGAGACCATGGTGGCAGCAAATCAGCCCTACAGTACTTGTACACATGACAGATGGATTGCGAGGAGAGGCAGCGACCCCCTCGTGTGTTTAGAGGGAAACCACACTGTTATGGAGGAAAACAGACATTTTGAAAAACAAGTTTTGATTAAATTAGTGAACAGAGCAGAGCAGAGCTACTTGGAGAGGGAGTAAAAAACTGGCTGGTTTTAATTACAGCGTTGCTGATTCACCCTCACCAGACTTTTTGCATTTCACTTTTGTTTTGCAATCCTTGCGTGAATCGTCATATTTAATCACTATTTAGTCATTATCTCTCCTTAAACTAGTGTTTGCGCATTCATCTATTCAGGGAAAAGTTCAGGTGGTTTTGTCTAAATACATGGGTGTTATCTGCTGCATTAGACAATGGACTACATCCCCAGGTCTTATCAACTGAAGGAGGAATGACAGTTATTGTGAGGCTCAATATGAACTGCATCACACTACCTCTACGTTCCAATTAAAGACAATGATTTTAATACTTGCAAGGTGATGGTATATTTTCATTACAGCTTTTTTATTTCTTTTTTGGTCTCTTTGCTTGTTAGCATGACTATACATAAGCTTCCATTCCAAACAGAAAATTTGGTGGAGAGGTGGAGCATGGGCAAAGGAAGAAAATGTTAAATTTTATTGCTCATGTGGATCACCTCCTTTAAAATCACGGGTCATGGCATCGTCCTCGGCACAGGATGTGCTGTCCTTCTAGTTGTTTTTGTTGTTATTTTTAATAGAGGAACACTCTTTTGAACCTTACATGTCTTTGTTTCATATCACTCACACAAATGAAAAAAATGACCTCAGTCAAGTGTCCCGATGCAAAAACACGACACAGAATGAATCCTGGTGCACACATGCATTCTACGTAATTGCAACATACAATCTAAAAGATTAAAAGAGCAGCCACACTCTTGGGAACCTAATCACTCTATGTGATGTCTTTGCTCATGTGCATAGGAGAGATTATTAAGACAGTTGCACTGACAGGCCATATTCATGAGAAGTGGTTTAATAGCCCTAATATATCTAAATCAGACAGCTTCTGTCTGCTCATAAATCTTCCCACTTCAATAGAGCAATGCCGTGTCTTAATTGGCAGGGCAGTATGGGGAGAACATAATCACCTGCAAGTTGGACAGTTAAAAAAAAAAAAAAACATGCATTGTTTGCCTACCTGAGATGCGGACAGCTAAGTGACTGAGTGAACTCTTTAGTGATTTATATTTAAGTTAAACACATGATAAACATGGAGATAATGGAAGAAAATGCGTGGGAGTAAATGCCACAGAAAAGGCATGAAAAACAAAAAGGAAAATAAAGAGAAAATTAGAGACAGAGAGACAGGTGTAATGACTTATCTAGAATGATGTTTCGCCATTGTTATTCATAGGATTGCAGGCTTGGATTAGGAGAGGTTTCTCACCCACATAACATTCGCATGGCCTGAAATTGCCACTTAATTCAATGACAGGGCAATAAGATCAGGCCTGATTAGAAAAAAAAGCAGCTTTGGCATACCGTGGCAAGAGGGTGAATGGTACAGTATAAAGACTTCTGTAGCTGTTTTCCAAAGGCAGTGAATTAATACTAAATGCTGAAGATACAGTATATGTATACTGAATGAAAACCACAATGAAATCTCACTACATATTCTTGTATTTATTTGTAATGTTCATGTATGTCGTTTTTGATTAATTGCTTACTTTTGCCATTATTTAAGAAGTAAAAGTGGAATCAGATTTGAAGCACTGGCAATATTCAAACCCTAATGATGGTTTCATGGTGTGTGCCTCAGCCCAGTCAGTCTCCAGGACAACATAATCTGTATCTCTATGCAGTTCCCCTTGAAATAAAAGAACCTGTTGTTATCACCTGCTGGACCAAACAAGGCTCGGAATCCTCTGATAGTGAAATCTTAATGCATCTTTAATGATTATACAATCCAACTAACTCCCTATATATGATTGATGTCTTGTCCCTGGAGCCTGCAGTAACAAGCACAGTCTTGAGTGACTGAGTATGTAGTAATGTGCACATTAAAGTGTTGAAAATGTGCTGTAAAAGTACTAAAGGGGCAATCTTGGTAGCAAAGTATATCAAAAAGGAGTTAACATTCAGTCAGTTCAGCTAATTTTTGCACATCGAAACACTGAAGTCTCCTCTTAGAAATAAATCTTAGCTTCAGTCAAACATGATTTTGCTTCTTTTGATAGGACACATCAGTGTGTGAATCAATCCAGAGAGTTGGACTAAGTCTGTAAAGCTCAAACAGAACCAGATAATCTTTGCTGACCACGAGTTCTGGCAAAGCATCTGATCCCTCCCTGCGGGTACCCATGGATGGTGTCCTATCAACAACAGTCTTCGTCCAGGGGCATGATCCTGAGATAACAGACCCACAGGAGAGCAGCGACAATACGCATATGAAAGGTCTGGGAGGAGCTGAATAAACACTCAGCTCAATAATATTGAATTTGTTGAACAAACTGCATCTCAGAGACGAGCTTATTACCTGTGCAGGAAAATCTGCAGCTATACTGTACATAAATCTAATCAGTGATTCAATATCCTAACAAGAACTGCACAGCCACTGAAGTAGTACTGTTGACATCTAAGCATTGCCAAGAGATGTCAAACCACTTTGATCCCTTCTCCTGCGAGCATGAAATTAACTGAACAAAAGAGAAAAACATCCTGTAGCATTAATGCTTGGCACCAAAAATGTGATAGATTAAAAAAACAAAAACGGCTTACTCTGTAATTAAACCAATAAAGTACAACAGCAGAGGACTATCTACAATGACTATAAATAACAAAATGTATCAGAGCAGTATTTCAGTCCAAAGTGTGTCTGACTGTTTCAAACATATTTCAATGCAAAAACAACAAATAAACTATTGGCATGGAAATGAACACAGAAATCCATCCATGCATAAATGCATAAATGAACAAAAAACAATGTCCCTTGAAGCACTGTCAAATAGAAACTTCCTAAAGTGATCTACATATAAATGTGATAAACCAAAGAGCTCGTTCAAAGCTGACAGATATCACTCCTGCTCATAATGAAGAGTTACAACATTACACTGCTGCATCTGCTTCACCTGAGTGTCTGCTGGCTGCAGCAGCGCTGTCGGGATTTCCTTTCCTGTTTCACTGTGGTAATTGAAACTGCAGGTGTGAGGCTCCGTGCACAGGGACTTCATTAGTAAAGAGAGAGGTTTTACCTGACCTATTTTCAGAATACCTGGAGTACAGAGTTCTTTTTTGACATCCCAACTCCTGTTTTGACATGAAAAGGAATTGCTTGGGCACATTGATCCCTAGAGAACTTCAATTCAATTCAGTTCAATTCAATTCAATTTTATTTATATAGCACCAAATCACAACAACAGTCGCCTCAAGGCACTTCTCTTGGTCATATCCAGACCTTCAGTCTCAGAGAGGTCTGCAAAGCCAGGGTCAGTAAGTCTGATTATCAGTTTTAATGTTTTAAACATTGCCCAATTCCTGCTGCAGCTTTTTGTAAAAAGAATCAAAATCTCCTGTAATACTAGTATGATTAATTCATGAGACTGATGTTTGTTTGTGTATTTCGCAAACACATAATGAGGATACATTCAGAGCTTCACTGTTCCAGTCAAGCTGAGTGAGACAGATGTAGATCTTAAAAAAAAAACTTCCAGCTGATAGATTCACGCAGACAAGCGCATGGAATTGTCTAGTTTGGAAATCACTTTGCTGTGAGCCGACTGTCCGCTCACTAGAATATAGTAGGCAGGCATGAGTAGAATATCAAGTTTTACACAGATGGGGGATGTACTGCATCTTATGAAGTTATGCTAGGAAGTGTTCTTCTAATTTAAATTCCCCAAAGGTGCATACAGTGAAGATTTCAGCTGGAAATGAGGGATCTTTTACCTGCACAGAGGAACTGGCTGGTTGACAATCTGTTTGGGGGCTGCAGGTACAGTAATAGAAAAACTCTGTACTATACTGTGCATGTCAGAATAATCTTACAACAACTCAAAGAAAATGAAACTCTTCACTTGATAAAGATTTTGTCCTTGGAATGTGTGCCTTTCCCAAATAAATTAGCACTGAACTCTAGTAGTTACAGAAGCTTTTTTTCCTGCTACATTTGTGCTTAACTGGGAAATCTTATAGAGAGATAAAATCAAGCATCAAATAAGTAAAACTTCTTTCTTGATAATAAGAATCTTTGGTTCATATAAGGATTCCTTACAATGAATGACATTATACATGCATTTAATGGGCAGAGAGTTGCGTATATGACAGACACATTCAATAGTGTTTGCAGGCTTAACAGGACCATGAGTTTATATATTCACATTCAACACAGAGATGTGTGAAAATTATTCTTTTCCAGACAGTAATTGTCAGCTGTGACCAAAGAATAATATCTGAAGCCTGCAAGTTGTTTTGGTAAGCAATGATTATGATGCTGCTTCTTCCCTGATAAAATTGTCCTGGAGTTGTGTCCGATCCTTAATGAGCCTGGAGGCGGCAACTGGCACAGACGTAATGGGTCATGAAAAGCTTATTTCACTCTGTGTCAACTAGGGAGGCAGATTTTGATTCATCCCAAATCTGCATACCCAATTTACATTTCAAAAGGAAGCAATCCTTTTAATTTCCATGAAATTGGGTGTCTATTAGAGGGTGACTTAAATACATGGAATACAGGAATCGGTCCAATAGGATTCTTGCTCAGAGGACATCACACATGGGAAATAACCATGCAGATTATTGATGTGTTAACCTCCTCTTGTGTTTTTTTTCTACCATTGCAACATTACCTTACAAATCTTCAAACTAACAGATTATCAGACAAATAAATAGTTACACACTTTGATCCTTGATGCTGTCGTTACACAACAGCCAGGGGCTGTGAAACAAAACTTTCATCTTTTTCTCATCGATTGTTTTCCATTTGCACATATTTGTCTTACGAATCATTTTGCAATTACCCTCAGTAGCTCACTTGCAGTTTTAATCATAGCTGAAGTGTTAAAATTAATAGCGTAATATGATGTAGCTTTTTACTTTTACTTCAAAGTGAAAATTATGTAACTCCTTATTCTGCTCTGATGGATCTTCCTCTGATGTTTTAGCAAAGACAGAAGTATTTTGTGACCTAATTCTCCAAATACACAATTGAGCGCCTTCAAGATGGATCTATGAATGTAGGTCACCATGCCAGTTTTTGGGTCAGTCCTGCTGAGGGACTGGACTGAGTACAGGAACTGGTGTGTACAGGGAATGCACACAGCAGTTTTGTGGCTGTATTATTGAGGAGAGACACCCCAAACTATGCAATATTTTTTCAGAATAACATCTCAAAGGACTTCAGAGTCCATCTATTTCTTGCTATGAGGTCTGAGACAAATTCCTTTCATATCAAACAAAGAAAATTGATGAGGCTCAGGATCACTAAATCCTGTCTGCGCAGAAGCCGTCTTTAATAACTGTGTCCCAGAGGCTGATACGGATGCATTTTCCCTTATAAAATTACCTCTCACATGAATTTGTCTTTCTTACCTTGGGACAATGCCACCACAAACCTGATCAAAGAGGTCACAAATTTTGTTTTCCCCAGTGTCTTGTCTCTTATAGTTTCCGCGCCTCTGACTAGATATCATTTGACTTTTACGAGGTCTTGTCTAGCCTTAAAGAGAGTTTGCTTCCTTCTCATCTTCTGTTTTTATCAAACTTGTTTGAGAAAGTTTTATCTAACCTGCTTTTTAACTAAAATCAAAGTTAAACGGGTCATAAACGTCAGAGTGACATTAGGCTATGTTCTAAAATATTCCTCTTCAAAGTTACTCTTATAGCAAGTAAGTTCTTCTGTAAAGCTTTCAATGCACCATCAAAGCAGTAGTTTGACTTTTTGGTGAAATACAGTATGTTTAGCTGCCTCCTTGCTGTGAGCCACATGATCAATACTCTCATATCGGTCCCCTGCAAGTCCTCCCAGCTGAAAAACTATATAGGTAATTTGTCTCTGCTCCCTGAATACAACCCATAGGAGTGTAATACTCGGGGGAGGAAATATAGCACTGGTATTTTTCATCTCTGTTTGATTTGGTTTAGGAACAAAAACAACTTTGCTAAGATCAGGTTTGGGGTTCAAATAGTCAGTGACATTGATACAACAGGATGTGATACGTTAACATATGAGCAAGGTTGCAGCACAGTCATGTTTAAAACAAACACTCACTTTCTGTTTGAGGTTAACTAGCAGTGGTACTTAATGTCTTTGGTATAATAATAAATGTTATGTCAGTCATTTGAAACAGCAATGCAGCTTGACTTTGCTTGAAACCAGAATTGAGTCCAGTGTTTTGTCATCCCATCTGTCCACTCCACAGACTCTGTGTAAAATATGGATGTATCCACTGTGATGTCACTCATTGGTTAGTCAAGTCACATTATGAAGCCTCAAGATGAGCGGTATCGCTACCACAACCTGGTGCTTTGGAACCAGATGTGATGAGGGAGGGAATTTTTGCCTAGGGCCCCAACAGACTCTGGAATTTCCACCTTTTATACTCTCTATGGTGCTGCTGTAATTCACTGTGATAGCTGGAATGCAGATCTTTCTAGGGGTAGGGTCAAATAGTCCAAATAATTGTGTTCTACCTGCTTTCCCTAATCACCTTTCCTTTACCTCAGTGGAAAACATCATGAGGTCAAGGAAAGGTGTGAAGGAGAATTCATAAGGACATAAGGAAAAAAAATATGTAGAGAATCAGACTGCTCTTACAGTGGACTCCTTAACAATGTGATGCCTGATGTATTTAAACTACAAAATGTGCATCTTACTTCACCCAAATGTGTTCTTACTGTGTTATGTCATGCAGCCAGAAGCCAGAAGCCTATCCCAGCTGACCTGAAGTAAAAATTAATTTAATGCTAATCCTAAACGATACCAATAAAAGAGGGAATATAACTAATGCAAACTGAAATATAGCAAACCATAAACGAACTCTGATAGCACATAATCTTGATTTAGAGAGGATATATAAATCTATATTCTTCACACAAGTCAAAAACTAGATGAGATAAGCATGTTTTAGCACATTTTATTCCAGCAGTGCAATGTTCTTATTTCACCTCGCGTTTTGCTGGAAGTTCAAAATTCATTTTAGCAAGTTGTGGCATGAAATGCTGACTGCTTTCATGAACAGTCAGATGGTGCATTGCTATGACTTCTGGGACAGCATTATCTCCTCTCCTTTCATAAATGATGGTTCAGTGGATCCTCTGCTAAAGGAGGTAATATAGGAAGTGCTGTAGCACCTTTCCATAGTATTTAGAGAAATCAGTCAGCCCTTATTATGACTGCCATGCAGATGCATCTGGGTCAGTTCACTCAGTTAAGACCCTTCCAAAGTAAAACTGACTATTGGACCACATCCTAGGTGACCTTAATTGCTTAATAAGTGGTTTGCCTATGTTTTTTGCTTTTTTATTTGAAGTCTAGTCTAGTGTTCTGCCAGGAAATATGAAGCTACAGATAGTACATAGTAAAAAAAAAAAAAATTAATTAAAAAAAAAATCTGTACGAATACAGTACAATGTACAGTTTTAGAATGAGGGAATAAATTTTTTATGGTTAAAAAACGGATAATGTACTGGCAGAAAATTACCAGTACAGTTTCCATTTTTTTTAAACTTTTTTTAAACAGTGTAGCAGGGGGAAACACCTAGGTAACTGCATCTGTTCTTTGACATTTTTAACTATTTCTGCTCAATAAAGAAACAAGACATGAGATGTTAGTTCTGGTAAACAGATGTTTTATACAAGGGTGAAGAAAGCTAGCTGTTTCCCAATTTCTGTAAATTAGCAGAGTTTTTCAGTCATGCTAAATTAGCTATTAGCAGTTTGTGTTTCCAGATGATGGAAAATATGAATTGGTCTTGCTTGAAGGGCAATAGAGTGGAGAAGATGGTGGGGAGAGATTGAAAACAGTTGAAGGAGAATGAGCCCTGCTTAAATAGAAAACAGAGGTTAATCAGTTTGTAACACAATAAGGTCTTTGTGGAGAATCCAAACAATGTTCCATTTGATTTTCCAATTAAATCTCTTTGACAAAGACGATGGATGTGGAAACAGAAACAAAGACTGCTGTACAAGATAAAAAACCCAAAGTATGCAATTAAACAGCTAGACTAAGAAAATTAACAGAAAGTCTTAATTTGAAAGGTCATCTGTTGCCCCAAAAACTAAATTAATGACATTGCTTTCTCCCTCTTTTGCTTTTAGACTCGCGCTTCTTCAGACATATTCTGAGAGAAACCATCAAAAACATGCCTGAGGACAGAGGAGTCACAGGTGCTCCTGTAAACATCAGTCAAAGATTCAGGAAAAAAATAAACAAAGACTGACGGTCAGACAGTTCTGGAGATGCAGCTAAAGCCTTAAAACCCAAAGACTACAGTTTTTACACAATAGGCAATTAAGTGGTGCAATTAGGTGGGGAAAATAGGCAAACAGGTGTTTTTTTTAGTGGTGAGAAAAACAAGAGGATGCTGATTATGCCATAACAAGAAGATTATTATTTCTATCAGCCTTTTCACGCACACTTCTGTATATTAATTTTCACAGCCTTAATGGTATATTTCACAGCTGACAGGGAAAGTTATTAAGTCTGTGTCCTTCAAAGATAGTTCTTGCACTTTTGTCTTTGGGGCGATCTGCTTTAAGAGGACGTGATTACCGACTATGATAAGAGACAAAATTAAATATGGGGAACGTCCTTGTCTGGCCAAACAGCCAGGCAAACTCTGGTACTAAGAGCCAGAGGGATTCTTGCAATGTGAAAGGCAATTTAATGATTTATGAGTCATTTCTGAGAAGACGATCATTTAACGGCAATAACTCAAAGATGGAAATTTAAAGGCCTTTTAATTGAACATATCCTGCAGCTGTCTTTGGTTTTTTGAGTTGTTCAAAACAGGCATTCGAGGAGATTTAATGTGCCGAGACAGAAGTGGTTTAAGTTTATGTCAACACAAGATAGTGTTTGATGTGTAAAGTACAGCTTTCCTTTCTTATGGCCAATGCTTCTCTAGCTGAATTAGACAGCAGTTTTAAATTAGCCAGGATGTTCAAGAGCTTTTCTCCGGTTAAAGTTGAAGCTTTACTAAAGCTTTGCTCCACTGTTCCAAACTGCATTTCTTTCAAAAGAATTAAGGCTGTGAAAGAAAGCTGTGATTTGTCCAAAAATCCTAAAGGCACATGGTATGCACACCTACATGCTAAATAAACTGCTACCAGTACCACTGCTGATAAATCAAAAATAAGCATCTTAATATTCTGAAGATTTTGTATCGTATAGGGTTTCACATAATGGTCTGATAACTGGCTACAGTCTGTTACATATTTTTTTTTTTACTGTTTTTCATCTGCAGATGCTCCGTGGTGTCCGACAAGAGTCCACTGAAATGTTTTTTGGTGTGTATGCGCACTTATAGGGGCTTCATTTTGTACGTCAGTGTAGTGCAACACACACACACAGCCGATTGGATTATATGAAATATGGAAACAAGGTCACTGTTATAGTTTGCTTAAGCGTCATACATGACAATTACCCTAAATAATGTGCTGGGTCTTTATGGTTTAAACATAGCAGCACAAATGGCTCCACAGGTATATTTACTAATAATACTAAATACACACTTAGTGCAGGGCCTATGTTGTGTGTGATGAAACTGAGCTATCATTTATGTTATATTACTTCCACTTCTGCTTTTCCTGCAATCAAAAGCCAGCTGTGAAAAAGATCTCTGTAGCAAATCTAGACATGACTAGCTACTTCTTCTTTCAGCTGTTCCTTTTAGGGGTCGCCACAGCAGATCACCTCACCCTATCTCTAGCATCCTCCTCTGTCACACCAACCATCTGTATTCCCTCCTTCATTACATCCATGAACCTTCTCGGTGGTCTTAATCTTTTCCTCCTGCCTGGTAGCTTCAACATCCTTTGCCCAATATATCCACTGTCCCTCTTCTGCACATGTCCAGACCATCTGCCTCTCTTACTTTGTCTCCAAACCGCTCAACCTGTGCCAAAATGATATACTAATTTCTAACCCGGTCCCTCCTAACGAAAATCTTAGCACCTTCAACTCTGCCACCTCCAGCTCCACTTCATGTCTTTTTGTCACTGCCACCATCTCCAAACCATACTTCACTGTCATGGCCAACTGGAGCCATCATTACTGCTTTTTTTTTAGTTATCCCTTAACTTGTGTTGGTAGCTGTGTCCCATGTCCCCCATGTAAATTCTCAGTAATGTTTTGGGTTGGCGTGTTTCACTGGAACAAAAAGAGGCCTAATTTTGAGTGTATTGTTGAGGGATGGCATTCTCCAGCAAGAAAAATTGAGGACTGGGAAATAAAAAAAAAAAAAAAGGCATAATACAAAAAGTATGCCTGTTAAAAAAAGATTGTTCGTTTTACAGCTGATTTGCATCTGATGAAACAGATATTCTTTCCCGATTACCAGCTGAAATATCATAGCTTGTATTGTTTTTACCTTCTGAGTCTGTGTGTGTATGTTTATGTGTCATCATGGCAGAATTTGGTCCTGACCTGCAGACATTTATTTGTAGCAGAAGCTACCCAAAAGTTGGGAGTACTTGTTGAATATGTCTGCATGTCTTTGGACAAATTTTGTCAATGTATCAAAAGCATGCAAGATAAAGTCACAAAACTTTAAGACTGTGTACATGACATCAAAATGAAGCTTGACTTTGGCTTTTTTAATAGATTTCCACCTAAAATAGATTTACAACTCATGCGCGTCATTACATTTGTCAAGCTCTTCTAATAGTAATCCTTTATAAATTCACTCCCTTTCAAGCAGCTTGGTTTTAGTTTAGTGTGCTGTGGGAATAAATGAGCTCAACTATAGCTGGATTTAGGTGATCACTGTGATCCATGTCACCTTAATAACTCACATGGCGGCAGGGTGAGTCAATGACTCTCAGGACCACCTCCAACAGGACAACCCCACTAGGGGTTAAATGCCTGGATCGCCCCATCAGCTTTTAGAACTGATTTTGTCATAGCCCAATTGGGTTTGCTTTCTGGAGTTTCCAAGGCCTGATATTACTCCACCTCTCCGGGTGGAGCCTGGACGCCACTCCTCTACAGAGCACCTGCACCGCATCCCTCATCACCTGCCTGCTCTTAAGGACCAGTTCAAGCACTCCACCTTCGCCAGATTGTCTGCTCATCCGTGCGGTAATCAGGCTACCTTTAGATATACCAATAAGTTAGAAATCTTGTTACTCACCTGTGGCTGCCCTGTTTCTCGTTTCAGTTCTCCGTATCCATTCAAGGATAATCTCACCTGTCACTTGCTCCCCGTCTCTGGACCTACTGGATTCACTCCTAAAACCATTCACCTGCCTGTCCTCCCTCCAACGTCTCCTCCAGAAAGTGAACCCCTGGCTCCAATGCATCACCGGATTCCCCCAAGTAAGATTGCTCGTCCTGCCCTCACCCAGTAAGTGGATCTCAGTGGATTCTCTGATTAATCATCTTTCTCTTCTTCCAGTACACACCTGTGACCTGACTCGCCGGCTTCCGAGCTGTGAACTGTTTATTATCCCATTCCAAATAAACTGTAAACTCGGTCAGTACTGTTTCCTGAGTCGTGTGTGAGTCCTGGTATCAAAAGAGGCCTTCTTGGCCTAT
>VUQI01030158.1:0-16941 GCA_015106735.1 Paratilapia polleni | reverse complement strand
ATGGCTGTTTGTGCCAAACTGACCAACACAACCACATTGGCTGACTTGTGACAAACACTGGAATGGGATGCCATCCCACAGCAGTGTGTGACCAAGCTGGTGACCAGCATGAGGAGGAGGTGCCAGGCTGTTGTGGCTGTGGATGGTTCTTCCACATGCTACTGAGGCCCCTGTTTGTTAAATGAATAAATTGTTGAATTGCCAATATGTCTTGTTTCTTCAGACTTCAATCATCCAATCCAATAAACGACACCAAACAAGAGTCAATAACAGAATAAGCTGTTTGGCGTTGGCAGAGAAGATTTGGCAAGTTCTTCATGGGCGCAACCCACATACTCAACTCTGCTGCTCAACCAACAAATGCATTTTCTTTACAAATGTGGCACCATTTAAAGGGAAATAAACAGGCTTTCCAACAGTATGAGATTTATTGCCAAGAAGCATTGTTACAACAAAAAAATAATTGACTAAACACAAATTTCCTTACTTTTTGTGCTAAGTATATATAGCATTCTGGAGCTGTTTTTGTTGAGTATTTCTTTTATGCAGATATCTGAGAAGAGCATCACTGAAAATACAACCTAAATATGCCATGGCAGATGACTGAGTTTAAGTGCAATGTTATGGTTAAATTTTCCCTAACTGGCTCTTTCTGCTGCAATTCATCTCTTCACCAGTTCTGAATGTAGGCTTCTTCTCCTTCATAACTTTGGCACATGTTCACATCTATACTTAAGGATCACTTCCACTAACCTTTAGCAACCTCCACAGTGACGAACAAGATCTCTGGACCGTAGTCACTGACCTCTGTGTGATGCTGTAACACTTCACACCACTTCATGACACTCATAAATGTTAAGTTCCCATTTACACTCTATAAATATTCACAACTAACTGGTAAGCAATTAAGCTTCAGCATTTCTCACAGATTTAGATTCTATTTGTGGTATATATGTGAAGCTACGTGCATGCAGTAAAAGGAAGCACATACGCTTTCTTAAATGAATTATTAAATAATACTGTATCTCCTCCACAAATATTTTATTTGCCAAGTACTTTGTGACAAAAATTAACAATGAGGAATAATAAGCTTCTCCTGGAGTCCATGTTTTGATGGACTCCGACTCCACCGATTTGGAGTGCAACAGGTGATGGCAGTCCTAGTTTTACTCTGCAGCCTTGGTGAGATTGGTGTAGAGGTACATAAACCAGTTCATCAGCTGCTGCAAGTCCTGGTTAGAGTGCTCCCCCTACTTGCAGCAGATCTCAAGAGCAGGAAAAGGACTACTGTTGCCAAGAGCTGCATGACAGCAGAGCTGGAGTACATTCCATCGTGGGATGAGATCCTCTCTGGAGAAGCAGCTGAATGATACTGAGGACTGCTGTTACTACACCCTAGCCAGTGAGCCAGGCGGTAGGGCAAACACAAGAAAGGGAGGGACAGGGCTAACTAGTTAGTGGGGACTGAACCTTCTAAAATTAGGGCAACTGCCCACTAGTCCACAGATCACACTGTTCTCTCAGACAGATATGCTCTGGCTGGTAATCTACCAAGGAAGCCCAACTACAAAAAAAGTCTATGTGTGGAAATCACTCAATTTACCTTCAGTCAATTGATCTTTCTGCTGAATAAGAGACACTAAAAGAGTCAATCACTTCATGCACATGTGCTTTTGCAGCTGTTGGAGAGGTGTGGGCAGCATGGCTTCCAGAGGCCATGTAGTGGAGGAGCAACTGAGAGCTTGGTGATAATGAACATATGTGTGAGTGCAGCTCAAGTGGCAGCTACTTGTGGGGAAGTAACCCTCACGAAGAGGGGGCCACAACAGCCATCTGTTTCTCTTCTAAATATGAGTTGGTGTGAGGATATCAATGGAGACACCCTTAAACTATGAGCACTAAGAGCTGTTTATTGAACAGCTAGAATCACAACCACAATATAAACAAAAAGTGTACTTGTTTGAGCAGAGAATTTATATAAAAATAATATTTTCCGTGACATTTCGTTTGCTAAATTGTGCACACTAGAAAAAAAAATTGGCCATCAACTGGAGGGGATAATTGCAGTCAGAATTATGATACTGACAACTTGCCAACATTATTTGTGCAACAGGTCAATGAAAAGCCAAAGTAAAAAAGTTTTAATTTTATTCTCAACAAACTTTAAATGTCAGCATTATAGACTTTCGATTGTTGACGAGAGGCATTGACTGCAGAGTTTGAATAAAACAAGATGACTAACAAATTGATGTGAATTAACTTTGTCTTCATTTCATCATTCAAACAGACAGTGCATCATTTATATTTCTAAAAGGAATGCTAAATATTTAGGAAAAAGATTCAAGGAGAATACACAACATAGGCAACATTATAGGTGCACTACTGCACTGCTAGATTGGATGAATGACCTGATTGACCTAAAAGGCCTCTTTCTCTTGGGGCACTAGTCCCATCGTGGAAATGCAGGTTTTCAAGGTTTTGGAAAATCAACCTCTCATCTTGCCTCTAGCAGCCCTCTGAGGCACCTCAATAACCACAGTGCCATTCTACCAGATGGTAATGTTGACTGGAGGATGGCCTGATTGGAGATGATTATACATATGGAATGAGCCAACCAACCTGGATATCATACTCCCAGTGGACAGCTGTAGAAAAAAAAATTCCTTTTTCTGAACTGCAAAACAAAACTCTGTATGATCCACCTGTCCCCCCTGCTGTCCTCTGATGTGTAATGGCCTTTGCAGTTGTGAGAACCAAACTGCTTATCCTGAAGCAGCCTGAGCAGTTTACAGGCATCAAAGGAGAGGACAATGTCAGGAGTGAATGTTTTCCATCCATCCTCTCACTAAATGTAAAATGTGACATTTCAGAGTAAAGGTGGCTTACTGCTGTTCAGGCCGTGGCACAGGACATCTGTTCCCTGGCTGCCAGCCAAGGTTAGTGTGTTTTACAGTTTGGTGAAAGTGTGAAAGGATGCAGGTTTTCAGTGCTGTGTATGGAGATTTATCTAACCTGAATGTCTTTCATTGGCACAGTCCAGACTGTAAGTATTTGGACAGTTAAACATTTTGTACTTCAGCATATGTAGTTTGAAATAAAATGCCAGTTTTTTGTATTTCAAACTGAATGGAATAAAGTGCTCATGCTCAGCTTTACTTTAAATCGGTATTGAAAGAAGTATTGAAAGAACTGTATGGAAGATATAGCTTTTTTAACATAACGCATAGTGCCTAAATTGGAAGGTTCAGTTGTAATTGAACACTTAGCCAGGGTTTTTCCTCATACAGAATGGGGCTTTGGGAGTGACTCTGTGACTAAAACTCTAGACATTACCATAATCTACCATTCTCAAGCAGGCACACAGAAAAACTAGAAGGTGGCAATGGACCTGTAGACTTGTGTAAAAGTCTTGTGGTTGACCAGAAAATAATTTTCACGCTAAAGAAAATCCCCTTCATGACTACACAGTACATCTGCAGGAGATTCATTGCAAGGTGCCAATTTCTTAAGAAAATAGAAAAGCATGTTGAATTTTGCAAAAACATACAAAAAATAACGAGTAAAAATGTGGAACAACTTTTTATGGACTGATGCAACAAAAATCAACTGATCAAACTGATGAAAAGAGGAGAGAGTGGAAAAAAAGGAGCAGTTCATGAACCAAGGCAACAACTCATCTGTCAAACGTGATGCTCTTATGGCTTTCCAAGTCAGTCATCTGATTGAGCTGCATCCTACCCGATGAAGACCAGACTATAGGCAGAGAGATTACAAAAAAAGCAAGAGGCCAGACAAATGCTACATGCAATTTAGTCAGGAACCTGTCAGTTCAGTTTTGTTTTCCAAGGGGTGTTATTGACAGGTGCACACCAAAATCCTTTTGGATGCAAATGGACAACAAAGCAACATAGTGTTGAGCATAAAAATTTAAACCCACAACAGTGTTCAGAGATGTCCAACATCATATATAAACCCCTGCGTATTAGATAAAATGGCTCTGATTGGCCCAGTACAAAAAAGGCCTTCTCCCATTCTGTTTGAATGGGAGAAGGGCCAGATGGATTTGGCCAGAGCAAATGAAACATGAACTCTCAGATGCATCTGCTTCCCAGGTTGGAAGGTAGCAGCAGTTTAATGTGCTGGAGCACAGAGTCAGAAAATAAAGTGTAAATTGCCAAAAACTTATGGCCCTTAAAATCCAAAGACTAGGCATTTGTGAATACTATGAATACCTGTCTCTGCTCTTCCAGGCCCACAAATGAGTCAACTAATTAACTCGGAACACAGAGACAAGGCTTAAGATTTTTGCTTAACATTTTCACTTATCAAATACATATATCCAGTGCTGACTGCTGACTGAGTGAATTCAACTTAAAAAGCTGGCACAAACACAGTGGTCAGAAAGTTAAGACTGGTATATTGCACAGCTCATAGTCAACAACTGATCTTGCACCTTAAGTGGTAAATGCACATGCACAGGGAAGCTTTAAAGTTTTGTTAAAAGTCCTGACTAAACAATATAGAATCGCCATGCAGACCTGCAAAGTTATTACTGGTGAATTTATGGTCTTACTGAACTTTGCGAATAAAGAATATCTTTTAATTGAAAAGGAACCAAGCTAATCAGCTGACTTTCAGGAGAGTCAGTCTTGGTGAACTAACAAAACACCTCTCACTCAGCTGTGCAAAATCTTGTTGCTCTCCCTATGTCAACATTAGCTGCACTAAAGTATAGTAGCTGACTTTCACAGGCTGTAAAAAGATTTAATGTATCATTGTGCTGAGATGCAGTGACGCAAAAAGTTAAGCTGGGAGATTAAAAATAAGTCAGCGAGCTGCTGATAAAAATGAATCACTTGAGAAGCAGCAAGAGAAAAAAAGTAGTTTCGAAGTTGTAGTAAGTTTTTTCTAATACTCAGGGATGTTTTATACTAAGTGTTATGAGTTAGATAAGACCTGCATTGATAACTGCATGTTAATGGAAATTCAATGGATACATTTGACCTGTCTATAGGTCAGGTTTTCCTATAAAAACTATTTAGAGATAAGTGCAGAGAATGTCCACAGAAGAGTAGAGATATGAGTCCTGAAAAAGAGATTGCACAGTATGCCATTTTAATCATCTGAGGATCAATCCATTAATTCTTAAAACTCAGCCTTGCAAAGCTTATCTAAGAACAGCTGTAGTTTGTCTGATGGCGAAAGGAAAAATCTTTCAAAATCTTCGGGTGTCTAAAAGAACTAGATCGCACTGTTACTAAAAAGTAAAACTTTCTGGGATACTTACAGTCTAATATTTAAATTTGTTTGATGATCTGAAACATTTAAGTGTGACAAACATGCAAAAAAATAAGAAATCAGGAAGGAGGCAAACAGTTTTTCACACCACTGTTTGCTACAGCTCAAATGACCTTATTATAGACAACTGGCCTTTGAGTTGTCTAGGACACAAGAACAGACAGGCTTAACTGCTGTAATATGAAAAAAGAAAGCCTCCCCTGATGAATTCAGTTGTGACTGACAAGTCGTTAGTCAGTGGGCATACATGGGTACCCTGCTTTCTGCCTCTAACACGAACCATAATATACCAAATAAACGTAATGTTTTATTCAATATGACCTGAAACTAGCGATTGAGCCCCTAAAGTCATCAGTAAAATGTTCACCGAGTTCAGTGAGCAAGGGAGCTCAATCCAGAGGAGTCGCCCCCTGCTGGCCATTAAAAAGATTGCAGGTTCAAGGCATTTTAGCCTTAGCTTGACTTTTCAGACCCAGAAAAAGGTTATATCCTTCAGTCTATGTGTGAAACACACAGAATACTTGAGTTTACCCTTTTTGAAGTGGGGGTTTGATAGATGGATCTCAATTCTATATATCACAAGAACATGAATAGTACCAAGAGTCTTTGTGCTCTCTGGCACAAAACTATAGTCCAAGATTCTCAGCGTGGGATGCTACAAAACATAGCCTGCATCGTTTTCCGTCTTTAACTTTTTTTGTTTTTCATGTAAAGAAAGGAGAACTGACATGTCGCTGCAGTTTTAAACCTTTATATTATTAGCTGGTGATTGCTTCTGCATCATTACCCCACACAACTTTCACATTTCAAATCATAGCATGCCACTTAAAAGAGACATTTCCATATTGTTAAATACCTACAACTAAGTGCAGAAGGGCAAAAATTAATGGGCTGTAGAGCACATGCTTTTAAACTGTAAGGCTGACACTTCGAGTCCTTTTCCAGACCTCTCAGGAATGTGACACACACGTGTAATGTATCCAGCACCCTTGAAAAAGCTAAGATCAAGTGTCACACACACTACAGCTCTAACTAACCTAACACTGGAAACAGATTCAACTATTCAGAGAGTATATTTCTACCCTTTTTAGTTTTGACATTTTATATTTGGCTGACTTCCCACCTTCATCTGACCTGTTTGATAACCCCAAAATGGCACCTAAATGGCTCCAAGAACATTTCTGACATTGCTACAACACTTGTATTGAGGTTTGTTTTTCCAGTGGAGTGCTACTTCAGCTTAGCACTTGACAAATGGCTCCCTGGTACTAAGTCTAAAAGATTCAGATAACTATTCAATATTTCTAAAGCAAATGACTTTAAATTGGCAGACATTTAGTGTCAAAAAAGATTAGAAAATTATATGAGTCACATTTACATCATATATAAGAATATTTACAAAAATCACTCTACAGGCTACCGTTATATTTGTCATTTGTCAACACCAGAGCCATCGGAAGGTAAGAGTTGTGTAATCTCCATTTATTCCAATGGACCTTTTTTCTGTTTTTTGTTTTTTTGTTTTTAGAGCAATGGCGGATTATAGAGCCTTGCAATAGTTCCCAGAAGTTAGCAACATACACTAGCCGCGTCATAGAAATATAGCGTAGAAATATAGAGTAGTTTCAAATGCATTTTTAAAAGGTAATCTATTTTTAAAAAAAAAACAAGACTGTATGTTATCAGCACGCATAAATCAAATTACCTTGTTTATTAAATCATGTTAGTGGATTATCCACCAGTGACTTAGTCGATTTTGGAAATGTTAATTGATGCCAGATTAGGCTAGCAAACACATAATAGTAACCGGGAACAACTAATTAATTGCAAATTATTTTTTCTTAATGCCATTTCATCTAACATTATGAAATCAGAAAAAAAGGCTTAAAAATGTGACTTTTTGCTGGGTTGACCAAGTGAAATATTAGCTAAATATAACATTATGGCATGTAGTCTAACCACTGTATGCATGACGTAGTATGATAAAATGATAACTGCATAACAATTAGAAAAACAGCTAGCTATTTTTGTGATGTATGGCTTTAAATAGAGGGAGTGTATTTTTAGAAGTCTAGTAAGTATTTATTTTTTAGTCTTTTGCGGTCCTGTTAACTGTTACCGTCTGTGTTATATTACAGCCCAGCTGATAGCAGAGGGAAGATGGAGGACCCAAATGAGACTGAAAACACAAGGTGAGGTTAAAATATGACACCAGCTCTGAAAAAAATAATCATATTCAGCCTGAAGACTCTATGCAGTGAGACAGCACCCTGACCCATGAGTTTTCAACCTTTACCCACGTCTTATTTTTAATAAACCAAACGTTACGCTTCCCAATGGTCTGGTCTTTGTTTGTAAGAAAAAAAAGTGCAAATACGGTGCTTGACTGTGATTAATTTGCACATTTTTTGTTGTTTTAATCGATAGCTAAAATTGTTCTTTCTAAATTAAATGAACTATTTTTCTCCTCTTGGTGTCAGTAGGATAACTGTACATGTATACATGAGACTATACACAAGGATAACAATAGGGAAAGGACACACAAAAACTGTGTGACATGCTATTAATTTTTCCTAGTTTATTAGAGATTTACTTAATGAATTCATTATGTTAACTAATTACAAGACAAAAACATACATAAATCAAATGTGTTTATATGTAAAAACACAGAAATGTGTTAAATATATAAATATGCATTAATACCAGTAAAGTGTCTTATCATGCCTGTTAAAATCATGCCTGTTGACACGATACGCCGTAATCTGTGTTTTAATGCAACGTGAAACCTGATTTAATAGCAGACTTCTCCACATGCAGGACAGCGAAATTCCTGTCACTGTCACACAAAAAGTGGAAAATATATTTGCTTTTAATTTGAATATTTCATGTTTAAACTATTAAGTGAGCAGTGTATTTCCTTAGCAAATACACTTGCACTGTGCACTGAGTCGTTATGCTGTCAGCTAACAGCACTGATAGTCACTTGTGAGTCTCATTCTGTCCTATCTGAAAGTCTTAAAATAAATTTCTCATTAAGATTACTTTCAGTCTGAGTTATCATGGGATTACTGAAATCAAAATGAAGAAAAAAAGTGGTAGGTAGAAAACAATTCATTTTGAAATATTTATTCTATTCCATCAAAATATAACAATAAATAATAAGTTGTGACTGCTACTGATTAGCATAAAATGTTAATAATAAAAAAGAAAAAAAAGGAAAAAAAAGAGAAATGAACAACAACAGCATGTTCTCGCTATGGCAATACAAGCTTAAATATGTCAAGAAGGAAGGTAAGGCTTGCCAACACTTGCTCTTAACACTAATCCTTGAATATTTTACTTAGAAATATATATACAAAGATTTAACTACATATAGTAAACTGTGGTATAAAAACTACTGTAGATCAGTGCATTTATTGATCTACAATACCGAACTAATTAACGAACAAAGGAGCTCTGTCTTTTTATATTTACATATTCCAGTTGCTCACTAAGTACTTCTGGGAACTATCTGGAGTCTAAATGAACCACATGACGACCCTGCATTCTCCCACTGATGCGACTCTTACTGTCTGAGGCCTCTGGTAAACACATTAAGAGTTACCTAGGCAACCGGAGCCTGGAATATCCACTAGTGACCAACCATCAGCAAATTGCTTCCTGTGTGGACGGGGCTTAAGAAACAAACATGCACTGTACTTTACTATTGTTACTCGACTAATTTATCATTCCTTCCGACCCTTGATCACTCCCTGAGATGATGTACAACGTCCACTAACTGTTTACTTTTGTGATTGTCTGGCGCTAAAACTTTAGTCACCAAAACAACTTTGTTAGCATTAGAAAAAGATCATGATTAGGGTCAAATACAACTTCTTACAAGGTTGCACATGTTAGAAAGCTTCATTTCCTGATTCCTGAGATTGCTTATTATAGGTCATGATAACAGCTTGCACAAAGGGACCTATGGTGTCATTTTTTTGGGAGAGGACAGTCTCAAAAGCTATCGTGCTCTGAGATGGAAAAACCCAACCCATCAAAAGACATCCGAGTATCTACGATAAAATCGTTCGACATAATAAATTGGGAATATTAAGTTCACGGTGACTGATCTTTAATGTTTCATTTTTAAACAAGTACGTTTTCATACCATCAGATCATTCTCAAGGAGTTCAAGACCATTGCCAGATGCTTTGTTTGCAGAAATTACAGTAACATCTCAAAATTAATGATTTATTGGTGTTTAATTCTTGCATTTTTAAATAAGGTTACACTTGACATTTTCTTTGTGAGCAACTGACATTTTTGTTATGAGTTAACACCGCATACCCACAATACACCTGAGAAACATGCTCTTCATAACACAAGCCCACAGGGAGACGAGGGCAAACAAGGAGAAAATGCACTCTCTCTATCTCAGCATTTTCTTTGATGCAAAACATGCAACACCGGAAGAGGCTTTTGTGATTTAGATGCTAAGCTTTTGTTAATGTCTGGGCTTGAGATTTCCTTGTGCTGTTGCCAAAGGTAAAAAGGAAATTCAGTCTTGGTATAAAAACTAGGCCACTGATCCTTTTTTTCCACCAAATATCACCTTCCTCAACACTTGTGCAAAACTTAGGCTGTCAGGAATGTACAAGACAACTTTGGGAAAATATGATTAGAGATAGAAGGTCTATGAGCACAGTGGGAAGGGCTGGGAATAAAACCCATAGTACCTTATGTAACCTGTCTGCAGAGAAGAAGGGGAAAAGATAAAGACTGTGCATGAGAAGGAGAAGATTGTAAAGTATGCAAGCTGAAGATGACAAGATATAACTCATCTCTGGATAGACTGCTTTTTTTTTTTATTTCCACAAGTGCATATATGAGGCTGAAATGTTACATTTCTGAAGCTTTTGATGAAGTCCCACCAGGAGCTGCCACAAAAACACTTCAAAGACACCATAATAAAATTTGTTGAGACAGAGAAAAAAAGTGTGTAGAGGGCGCTATGAGATAAAATGGCAAAAAAAATGCATAGCACAATGTTCGAAAGATGCTTGTAAATAATTAAATGCAATTTAGTTGGATTATGATATAATATTCCTATA
Organism: Paratilapia polleni; assembly: GCA_015106735.1. Taxonomy (NCBI): domain Eukaryota; kingdom Metazoa; phylum Chordata; class Actinopteri; order Cichliformes; family Cichlidae; genus Paratilapia; species Paratilapia polleni. The sequence goes on along the minus strand of VUQI01030158.1, from coordinate 6,550 downwards.
AAGTCTAAGTTTACTTTATTATTGAATTCTTTTATTCCCTACCTTAGGTACAACACTGACATCAAAGTGTTCAATTCGTGCTGTATATTCTAAAACAATATAGTTAAAAGTTGAAGAAATGTAGAAACTAGTGACCTCTTGTATTTTTATTTTTCATATTTCCTTTCCTTTGTCAGTTTCACTGAAAGGACATTTTAGTATGAAGCTACACTAGTGCAGGAAACAGCAAATGTAGAGAGGCAGTATGCTTTAGTCAGTGAAAATAACTCCACCGCCTCCTTTCTCTGGAAATTGGTATAAAAGCCACCAAGAACAGTGGTGTGGCTGTTGCTATAACATGTCTCATTTACATTTGAAACAGGAGGAAAAAAAGCAAAGAAGGCTATCAGGGAGCCAGAGAAAGACAGGGAAAGAGTATGTCAAGACACAAAAATGTATTCAATTCCCTTTTAGAGACTATGCCTGAGCACTCACTCACAATGCAAAGCTTCTCCTCTTTTCTTTTCTTTGATAGTGTTTATGGCTCCATTTATCACCGTTTCTATGACTTAAAAACTTTAAAACTAATACATATCCACTTTGCTAATTGCATAGATGTGACACAGAGAAATATATCAGCAAAAAAACAAACAAAATAAAATAATAATCTTAGATAACGTGCAGCACAATACAATGATCTTTGCAGCCATTGAAAGTAGTTTTGTTTTTGTGTAGCATTTTTTTAAGTGAACTAGGTCAGTGTTGTCTGTAAATTAGCTGTTGAATAGACCAGGGGTTCTCAAACATTTTGGGATGGGAACCTCTTTCAAGGAAGCCAATTCATAGTCTTAACAACAATTCCTGGGTTGGAATGAGCATCACTTGACTGACTCAAATATCAGTCAATCAAATCAAGGTCTGTAATGGTCTGAAGACAATGTGGTAAGGGGTAATGCTACAGTCACACTAAGGAAAACAGTGATTGGAGACCACAGCACGACTAAAATTATTAACAGTGTGCACTGAACTTGTGATCTCGGTGCCTTTGAAATGGTTGCTTCAAAGATGAGGACCAGGTCTGTGACCACTTGCTGTCAGCAGCCCTTTTCAAAGCGACTTTAGTGCGTCAAGACAGCGATAAAACAGGCAATACGATAGACTCAGCCTGCTATCAGTCTCCTATTAGTTTGCGATTGAATGGGGTCAAGTTGGCAATTACATGCAATCTGTTTGTGATAACATGGTGAAAATCACCTGTTGCTATCTACATACAAAGAAATTCACATTAAACAGAAACATTAACTACCTACATTCGGAGTCCAGCCAGAACCTTATAGATTTTAAACAGAAATTCAACAATTCCTCCACAGATAGTAATGAAATTGCTGCAGGACAGTAATTTAACTGCAAAATGACATACAGCTGTGTCAGATGTTTACCTACGCTCACCTTCAGAGTGAATATCATGGTTATTTGGGGCTTTTAATGATTTCTTTGAACTGTTCTTTTTCCAGGGTGGAATGATTGTACAGCATACATCTTTAAAGACTTTAAAAAACAAGAATTGTTTGAATTTATTTTGGATTTTCTCTAATCCACACAGTACATACAGTCTCAAATATATAGATGCACCCCCACTAATATTTGGTTAAATGTCCCTTAGCAAGTTGCACCTCGACCAGATGCTTTTGGTAGCCATCAACAAGCTTCTGACTTTCTGGCTGGACATTTGGATATTTGACCACTCTTCTTGGCAGAATTGGTAGAGTTAATTTAAATATATATATTTTATATATATATTAAATAAAACAAACTACTAGCAAGCAGGGATGTGGGGAACTCTAATGGCTGTAATTAGATTCTGAAATAGAGTACTTCACTCAAGTACTGGGGAAATCTTTACTCTTAAAAAGATTTAAGAGCTCTGGTTAAAAGAAATAGTCTAATTTGTACCTTTTGGGGATTGTTTAATAAAACTAAAGACTATTGCAATTATTTAATCGACAGCATACCAGTGTGTAATTACACCTGACCTATTTATATCAGAAAATATCTTAAAACTACCAAGTTTATTGGGCTTATAAAAGTGCCTCACAGACGTTTCCTGTGCTGCTTACAAATTCCCGAGCATAGTCGTAAACCTGCATTCCACAGCACTTTACAGTGCTGCTTACTGATGGAAATGCCGCTTTTCATCATATGGATTGTAGGGGATCATATGGATCACTATATGCTATCTGTTAAATCTATTATTTCTTCAGGTTACAGAACACTAAATCCAACGATTTTACATAGAGTCCTGAGATGTGGCTAGAAATAACAAGTGGAGTCTTGTGTTGCAGTAGCACATGTCAAACAGCATATCCCAAATCATATGGCACATTATGGCTCCATCCGTGACTTTGAGACATTATGTACAACACTATTGGTGCAAAAGCTGAAAATTACAGTTCTAAGTTGCCCTCGCCCCTTCTCCAAACAGTCTTTGACAATTGTAACTTTCCCACTGGCAGCACTCCCAGATCCACAGCTATGAAGATGCCATCAGCTGTGGCCCTGCGGCAACTACAGTCCGAGAGCTGGAGGTCAGCTTTTGGTGAGCACTAAGTGGAGGAGTGGAGGAGATTCCTGCCAGGCATGGATGAAATGCTTTGCCAGTGAGAGGGCCTCGAGGTGACCCATCTCTCCCACTCTAGTTTAGCTTCACTCATTGAAAGACCCAAAAACATGGCTGTAAGAGACTCTTCGTGGAGTGGACGTTTTATGATTGCTGTATTTACTATATAGCAGAAACATGGCACTGAGAAAATATTAAAGGGTACTCAGATCATTGGATGAAAACACCGTGAGGCTACAGAGGAGAGTTGATGATGCCAAATTACTTATTTATATTATTTATTTGTTTTGAAGCTATTGGTACTAAGTGGGCTAAGATAAAACCTAAAAGCCTGAAAAACAATTAATTATTCACCAAAGCTTCTTTATTAAATCAAAAGGCTATTTATCCGTCAAACTCAAAATGAAACCTGCTTAATCCACTTTAGACAACAACTATTCATGACTTTTTAGTTATTATGGAAATGCAACAGTATATGTTGCCATACACTAAATGTTGTCATGACCATGCATTTATCACACTGTGACTAGTGAGAGTTAAAATATCTTTTCTTCATTCTAACTTAATATGCAGTTTATATTGATTTCTTTATTTTATTTTACAAGTTAAGTAATGCAGCGGTTGGCAATAATTCAACTCGCTAAGTGTATCCACTGCAAAGACAGACACATATGATGTCAGTGTTGTGGCTTCTGCTTATTTCATTTATGGGAACGCAAATTGAATAATTAAGTTAGTCGCAAGAATAATCCCTTTCACTTACAGGGATTAAAGCTGGTTCAATTCAACATAAAAATGCAGCTACACTTTTGATTCCAGCCAGCTGTCTCTGTGTAGGAACACTTTGATCTATTATAACTATGAAAACTCTTAATTGTACATACAGATTGCATGAACTGTTAATGCTTACACTGTGCCTATACAATTTGAGCAACTTGGCAGCAGAGCAGCAACAGCAGCCTTTGAATTCCATATTTCCACAGAGGATGTGTTTAGGCACAATATTACGTACACCAGGGCACCAAATCTGCCGCTCTGTCCAATGCTGCTAGCGTCGCAGAGATATTGACAAGGTGATATGCACTAGTCACAGCAACATTAGACACAGAGTGAATAAGTCCACATTGGGAGGAGGATTGGAGTAAGTATGTTTGTCAGCCTGGAGACTGTGGTTTGTGCCCTGTTTGAAAGCTTTCTGTTTAGCATTTGTTTTGCTTTGTCCCCCCCCAGCAGTAAGTGGGGGACCATACTGTCAGACAATGACTCCTTTTAGGGCTGGGGGATAAAAAAAACAAAACAAAACAAAACAAAAAAAAGAATTCTGAAAAGAATAAAGCTTGTTTTCCAGCATAGAAAATACTGCCAATATCAAAATGATCAGTGCCAAACTTCACAAAACTTCGACAGCCTATAGAGGACTTCTCTGCTTTATTGTCCAGTTTAAAACATTTGTCAGAGCCCAAATGTAATAAATTAAATATCTGCATTTTACTTTTGTTGATGTAGATATTAAAGCTGTTCCATTACTGATCAAATTTAGTAATCTGTAGATTTTTACATTTCAGAATTATACATGTAACATTAACTGCATATAACATGAGTGAAATGGAGTCATTGCTGATCTACAGTACCTGTATAGATCACTGTGTAGACTAGAACACTATTTCTGTACTAAACTTTAATATTCTAGCTTATGTATGAGGAGTGATTATACTATATAGTACTCCCCATAATATTCCTACTGTACATTAAAATTAGCATTAACATTTGCCTCCTTTGATGCTTCCTTCCCCCACATTACATGAGCTATCGATCACTTTTATGATTCTACTCTGCTGTGGTGCTTTAAACTATATCAACCGTTTTTCCTTACTGATGCAGGACTTTGTTTTTTTTCCCACACTGTTAGGTCCTCACCTATTCCCCTTTCATTAAGCATCACATTAATGCACCTGCAATTGAGGCCACTGTCAGTCTGCAAGTGCCTTGAGGTGACTGCTGTGATTTGGCGCTACATAGATAAAACTGAACTGAATTGAATTGCTATCAGTTTGTGATTGAATGGGGTCAAGTTGGCATGTACATGCAATCTGTTTGTGATAATAGGGCAAAAATCGCAAATCTGTTGCTGTCTAAATACACACAAATTTACATTAACTATTTACATTCAGAGTCCAGCCAGAACCTCAGATTTGAAACTCAAAATCTGAAATTCACTTATTCCTCCACATATAGTGAAGTAGTTCCTCCAGGATGGTGATTTAATTGCAAAATGACATAGGTGCACAGCAACCTTGCTTTTATAATATACATAATACAACCAGTTGGCAACCAGCTGAGTCGAGTCTCCTTTTGCAGAGATACATTGCAGATGATTTGCGATCATCGGCACAGACTGACTCAGATTGATTGCAACATGTTGACAATCTGTCTGCATTTATAAATTAGACGACAATTATTTTCAAACCTTTGCCAATCTGTCTGAGAGCGACTGCAGTCAGTCTGAGTCAGACTGCGAGTGTTTGGAGACAGATTGCCTCCTACCAGGCGACCTGTGCAACCTTCAACCTCTGAGCTGGCCATCGCAACTACTTGCAATTGGTTGCCAAAAGGGAAAAAATTCAATGCAATCACTGGGCAGCCACCGATTTTTCCTAGCTGCAATGAGGTTGCTGTCCTGTTTTTACTCTAATGTGACTGAGTGATAACCATGATTCAGTGCTCTGCCACTGGAAAAAAAACTCCTAGGGGTGTCTCTCTTTCCATCTCTCTGTCGTCACCCACTGTGTCAGCAGAAACACACCTCAGTCAACACTGCTCTGCTGTTCAATCAGTGCCTCACAATTAACATTGTACTGGATTGATGGTGCTACATTAATTGCATGCAAATTTCCCTCCAACCCCCCTTAACAACTTTTCTGGCTCTTTTTGTTAATTTTGTCAAATTTTTCATTTCATACTTGGTATACTTTTTTCATTTCACCACAGAAAAGTTTCCATACATTGTTTTTTTTAACTATGAAAAAAACTTTAACCATTATACACTAAGATTTAACTTTCAAAGATTTCTCGTGCTTGGACAACTCCATCAGATGTGATGCAACATTAATGAAACTCAGATGGTCAAGCAGCTTTCAGGACTTTCAAAGCAAGCACTCTCTCCATGGATGATGGCTGGGGTAAAGCTTATGTGCTTATTTTAGAGTTAATCACCGCTTGTTGCTTAAAAATATTGCTACAGAGAGAAGTTACAGGAGCTACAACATTTACTGGGGCATCCTTTTAATTTTGACAGTTCCAACAATGAATTAATTAAAAGAAATGTTGACTGCACAGTGTAAAGGCTATCCACGTGTTAAGTGTGATATTATTGATTTCTAGGTCCAAATTCTTCTTCAAAAGCAAGCACTGAGAAATAAAAATGGTCCAAACTGATTAAACTCAAATGAAGTGATCCATGCAGCTGGTCTGTAAGGTCAATCAAGCATAGCATCCTGGCATACATACAGCTCTGGAAAAAATTAAGAGACCACTGCAAAATGATCAGTTCCTCTGATTTTGCTATTTATAGGTATATGTTTGAGTAAAATGAACACTTTTGTTTTATTCTATAAACTACTGACAACATAACTCCCAAATTCCAAATACAAATATTTTCATTTACAGCATTTATTTGCAGAAAATGAAAAATGGTCAAAATACCAAAAAAGGTCCAGTGTTTTCAGACCTCAAATAATGCAAAAAAAACAAGTTCATATTCATTTTTAAACAACACATTACTAATGTTTTAACTTAGGAAGTGTTCAGAAATCAATATTTGGTGGAATAACCCTGATTTGCAATCACAGCTTTCATGCGTCTTGGCATGCTCTCCACCAGTCTTTCACATTGCTGTTGGGTGACTTTATGCCATTCCTGGTGCAAGAATTCAAGCAGCTCAGCTTTGTTTGATGG
>VUQI01030157.1:3370-23391 GCA_015106735.1 Paratilapia polleni | reverse complement strand
AGTATGGCTTGCTGTCAGGAGAAAGCCTCTTCTCTCTAAAAAGAACAAAGCAGCACCGCTTAGGTTTGCAAAGTTGTATCTGAACAAACCACAAGACATTTGGAACAATGTCCTTTGGACAGACAAGACAAAAGTGGAGATGTTTGTCCATAATGCACAGCATCACTTTGACAAAAACCAAACACAGCATATCAGCACAAACATCTCATACCAACTGTCAGCATGGTGGTGGAGGGGTGATGATTTGGGCTTGTTTTGCAGCCACAGGACCTGGGCACTTTGCAGTCACTGAGTCGACCATGAACTCCTCTGTATACCAAAGTATTCTAGAGTCAAATGTGAGGCCATCTGTCCCAAACACAGCAGCAAATCTACAACAGAATGGCTGAAAAAAAAAAAAAAGAATCAAGGTGTTGCAATGGCCCAGTCAAAGTCCAGACCTCAATGCTGTGGTTGGACCTTAAGAGAGCTGTGCATAAACAAATGCCCAGAAACCTCAATAAACTGAAGTAACGTTGTAAAGACGAGTGGGCCAGAATTCCTCCACAATGGTGAGAGACTGGTAAAGTCATACAGAAAACTATTACTTCATGTTATTGATACTGATGATGGGGTGTACTTAGTTGTGCACAGTACTACACAGAGTCGTGTGAAAATGTTATTTTTCATATGACTCTATATTTTGAGCAGAACCAAACCAGCTGACACTGGCCACACTTTATTGTGCAGGTGATCCTGACAAATTCTGCTGCATCATGGAAAGCACTGGCCCTGTCAAGCAGCTTTGCAGAGGCATGTGACTAGAGTGGTCTCTCATTGTATATTTAACTTAGAATCTGGGTACTAAATAAAGTAAAGGTGATGACGCACTGACAAATCCCAGCAATGTAGATGACGAACATTCATAGCATGAGGAAATGAAAAGACAGCCAGGGTTACAAATCTGTTTAGGTGACAAATGTTTTCTTGTTTCTTTATAATAAGCACATATAGAGTGTACATGCACAGTGCACATAATGGGTATCAGAGTCATATAGTTCATTATGTGTTGCATTATTAAGTAGCAATATCATAATATGATCAAGCTAAATGAGCTTCCTATTACATGTTTAATTGGTTACATCCTTTAGACACATGAATATTGTCCTTTGTTTAATCCTTTTATATTATTCATAGTAGAATTAGTCCTCTGTTTGAGGGTTTAATCCAGTACTAGCAGTGGTTAAATTATTAGTTAATATTATGTTCCCCAACATAACTAATCTTCACAGGCTTACTGTTTAATACAGTAACTGTCATGTAGCCAGATCAATTTTTTATGTTTAAAAGACATCATCATTTTTTGTTATTACAGCTTTGGCTGTAATCACACCGATGTGTGGCATGTTTTGGGGGTTTTTTTGTTCAGAATGATAGTTAAGTTCAAAGCAGGGACTCCTTTGTAGTTTAGGACGTCTCACAAGAGGCGGCACAAGCCTTTTTTGTCTGTTGTGCTTCTGCTACATTTTCAGGCTTTCTTCATTTGTTGCAGCATATGCAGACGTAACAAGAGGCTCAACTCAACTCAGACTCAACGGAGAAGAAATGATTTTCTAAATTTACAAAAAGAAAAAAATATATATGACCCATACCTGACAAAAAGAAATTGATTGGAGCTGTCTGGCCGAGCACGTTATTGCATTTTACAGATTGTTGAAACTTCAAAGTGTGTTCAAAGAGTTTTGTGGGTTTTGCGGCTTTTCTCCTTTGGATTTCACCGTGTTGCCTTTTTCACACACAAAATTGGAACCTTGACAGCACAGGCAGTCATCCATCACTAATGCTCCATGCTGTACTGATGCAGCAAGAGCATTACTCACTTTTACACTTGCACGGAGATGAGCAGCGACCATGCAGCTGTGTCTGCTGCAGCAAATCACACTGTAACCCCTCGGTCCAGCACAGGCTTGGAGATATGCGCGTGAATTATTTATGCACTTGGAGTCAAGCTGTTTCTGTAGTGAAGCACCTGCAGGAAGAAGGGCTTTGCTGAAGCAGCATAAAGATAATTGAACTCCTATCCAGAGTGTGTTTTTCACACAAACATTTGGTCAGTAGTCACTAGTGTGCCGCCTTCACTTTTTATAGCCAGACACTCTTAATGTTTACTTGTCTTCACTTGCTCTCATGGGAACGTCTTCTGCGAAAGCACACTCCAGCTGATCTTTCAGTGCTCACCCCGCTGTAAAAACTGATCTCAGCTGACTTATTTTGACTTCGCTTGACAGCAGAAGGCTGCAAGTCAAGCTGTGAGAAATGGAGAGAGACTAATGTTGGACAACACTGGAGTTTCTCTCCTGGTATATATAGTGCTCTTTCCCAGAGCTCTGAGCAGTTGGTACTCTGTGAGAGAAACAGGATCCCCACGAATGAAACAAGTCACTGTTCCTGCAGCCAAACACCATGTGGCTCATAATCCGTGCACTTCTTGTACTTGTCGACCCCACTATGCCCAGGTCAATTGAGCAATCTGCAAGACCCACAGTTTTGTGTATTGCCCCTTAAGTAGTCACATTTCAACTGTCAAATTACACTAAACTTGAACTAATGACTCAGTCTAAACCTGCTAACGACTCAGTCCTGATGCATTCTTTCAACAAGTCCTCCGAATTAAATGGTAATCGTCATTTTCCTTTACAAATAACTTTTGTTAAGGCTTGGATTGATTTAAACTGCCTTGATAAAGCAAGGATAAGATTTTAGTTGTCAACCAGATTTCCCAGAAATATGTGTAATGACTGTAGCCTCTTAAGACATGGTGGTGGGCACGTCTTGTGTTAAAATTAGGTGCAGACCATGGAAACAATGACAGTGGAAAGTCAGTTAGAAGCCTTATCTTGGTGGACTTATGTGTTCTCATCCCAGGAAGTGAAATACCGTCTTGAGTGTTGCAGACTGGCCTCAGCACTATTAGACGGTGACAGATTTTTAAAAAGCAACAAAGTCCACATTTGGAGATTGGAGGGGGTAGCAGTGGAGTAGGTAAGTTTCTCAGCCAAAAGGTCACAGTTTCCGTACAAACAAAATGTAGCTGGGGCAATGTAGTAGTAGTCCTCTGTTGGTCTCTTATGTCTGCTTTTCGTTTTAAATCAAGTAATACTAACAAAACTACCCTCTGCATACATTACAGTTGCATTCTAAAAATGTTACATTTGATAACATTCTATAATAACATTACCACAATTCTGATATAACTTCATAGTTATGTTCGTAAAATACATTGTATTTATGTTCTTCTGTAATGTTACTGCAATGTTACAGAAAAGTCTGTGTGTGCTCTGGGTTTTTTGTGACCACAGAGCAATGCTGTGACAACGTCACCAGTTCGTAGTGTTGCAACTTACCAAATTATGACCAAATGCAACAGGGTTGGTCATAATTTGCATATTGTGTTTGGATGGTTGTAGAGCTTTGGGTTTTGAACTTTGTTTTATGCAGTCTGTAGTCACTGATTAGTTTCAGTCAGTGGTTAAGTTCAGGAGACGATTGTGGTTTAAGTTACATTATGCCTCTTCACAAAATTAACTCTGTGTTTTAAAAATTACATTTCTCCAGTACTTTTAAACGTGAGGCCACAAGGTCTCTTAGGGTGTTTTCACACCTGCTCTGTTTAGGCCGTTTAAATCTAACTCTGGGTTGTTTTCCCCCTTGGTGCAGTCCATTTGTTCAAATGTGAACACTGTGATTGCACTCAGGTGCGAACCAAAACAACAGCACCAAGACCTTTTGGTGGTTTTGGTCCAGTTCCAAATGAACTCCAGAGTGGTTCATTTATGTATGAGAATGTGAATGAGAATGTATGAGAATTATATGAGAGTGTGATCCACCCTTAATCTGACAAATCTACCAGGTATACTCTGCAAATTTGAGCTAAACGCCTTCTCATAGCCAGATATGCTTTGCATTCTGGGATATAGCAGAGTACTACAGATGTGCAGAGTCCAGTTTTGCCTGAGATATTGCCCAAATAAATATGAACATTAGGAGTAAATTCTTGATGTTCTTCCTATATTTACTTTTGTTGCTCCCACCCCAGACACATCTGGCTAATCAATGGACTGAACATGTGGTTTGTAGGGCCACATTTTGGTTCACTTGGAGTTTCCTCTGTGTGACAAGAAACCAAACCATTGGAAAAAGCTAGAAGTTCACAAACTTCCCAGAAGAGTTGAAGCTGTTATAGCTGCAAAGGGTGGGCTGACATCATATTAAACCCTATGGATTAAGAATGGGATGTCACTCAAGTTCATGTGGTTAAAGGCAGACGAGCAAATACTTTTGGCAATATATTGTATGTGAGACACGAGAGGCCAGATAGTATTTGATGCCCTAGTAATGCGCTGTGGAAACATTATACTGGTGACACTGCAGCAATGATAAAGACAAAATCCACATTTGGAGGTGGAGACTCTCACTCAAGAGACTGATTAATTCACCAATGGGACCACCATTTTTAGATGTTAGGCAAGTAGTTTTTAGTTACAGGTTGATTAAGTTTAGAAGCTACTTGTGAAAAAAAAACCTACTAAAATATCTAATATTTTTAGAGGCTGTGAGGTTGTCGTGATTTACTATGGCAACCAACAAAGTAAAGGACAAACTTTGACTATCATTACAAAAAAAATAAATGCAGTGTTTAAGCATAGTTATGTATTTTCATGAAACCAGGCTGCTGATCATAGTTACAAAACAACTGTGGTCACATTATTAAGAAAAGTCAAAGTCTTGTGCTTTGTTGACAAGTCCATCCACCCCAACCTCCTTCCTACCACAATACACTACTTCTGCCAGTCCTCCCAATGCTTAAGAAGTCCTTTCTTCATCTCTACATTGGTCAGAAGAGGCATTTTGGTCTCCTTATTTCTAGGGATGGCACTATTGGTCTGTCAGCTTGTCCACTGTTTTAATCCTAAATAAGTTATGTCAATAAAATTAGATTTATTACTCTGACCACATTTCACCTTCATAGCAGATCCATGGATATAGACAGTCAGCTCAAAAACTCCTTGGACCTAGTTTTATTACAACCTGATCTAAAACTGTAATACGACCCTTTCATTTATTGCAGAGATTCAGTGTCCTGCTAAGGGACACTTCAACAGACCTTTGGTAGTTACAAGTGACTAGGACAAAATCACTCAGTCTTTTCACACAGCCTGCAGCTGGTTTCTGTTTGTTGATTATAGGCCTGTCTGATTTTACATGTGAACACCTTTCCCCTTAAAACTCAGTTCTGTTCTGATTACTCGTAGCAAAAAAAAAGAGTGCAAGATTTTTCCAGTCAGTAGGAAAGATTAAACTCAGTTTGCATCCAAGGGGATGAAAAGGCAGTAAAGGCCAAACTTCAAGCATTTTTGATCTATGTTTTAAACCCCAATCAAGAGGAGATTTGCTTTGATTTGTTCATATACACACGCTCTCTCATCCTAGCATGGCACACATCACCAATCTCTTCCAACTGATGAATCAAACACCTTCAGTAAGGCTTTTTTGAGCCAGGCCCTCTAATCCAACCTACAGCTGGTGGAGCTCAGGGTGCCAGGAGGTTTGCCTTAATGCGTGTCTTGTTTAATGATCTCTGCCCCACTACCCTCAAACTGTCAATCAGTCTGAAAGCAAAGCAGTTTTCAGCAAGACAGAATATCATTTTTAAAGTCATTTGCGGGATTTTATAGAGTATACAAAACAAGCTAAAAATAAAAGTTTAAAAGGCTTCATGTGCAGCTGTTAATCCAAAAGTTGACATACCGAGGAGCTTTTCATTGCGTTCCCAACATCCTCAGGTTTTAAACCCTCCTGTCATGACCTGTGACAAACTGTCTATAAATTATCCATACACATACTTACATTCACCCTCCACTTGAACTCATATGACGCTACAAACACCATTCACACTAAACTTGCTGATTAATCTGCTGGGCAGCCACCTCTTGTTTTCTTATGGCAGATTACCAGCACCAGAAGGCTGTGGCTCTAGGCCCCGCTATCGTACGTACTTAACCCGATTAACCTGTCACTTCTAGTCACACGCTAAACCGCAAGCCGTTTAAAGCTGGATCTGAAAGGAGCGGTGTCCTTTTGCCCAAATATTTACCCACAGGAGGGAAGTTTGTTACAGTCGAGGAGGAATATTTCAACACCTGTTGATGCATTTATTGCACTCCTTTAAATGTCAGAAAAAAGAAAAGGGGTGGACAGCTAGTCCAAAACGGAGCCCAAAATTCCAACTATAAATACCAGCCATAAGCTGTCTTCATTCACATCCTGTGAGTAACCACAAACCAAAATGTTATGTGATGATCTTTAAAGGCAATGCTAATCCTTTTATTAGTAACATCTCTCTCTCACTGTGCTGACCACCACATACCAACACATCATCGAACTATGGATACCAGCACAGGACCTCCAATCTGAGCATGTGATAATCGCTTTGGCATTTTTAAGCCAAAGTAGAAAATAATAAAGTGTGTATGTGTGTGAGCTTCATAATTAAACGAATGAAAATGCGTCATTGGCCCAACGTTTGACTGTCGACTCTCTCTCCCACCTCTCCCAATCTCAGACCTGAGTCCAGGCTTGGTAACTTGGTAATTTGACCTCCTCCCTCCCTCCCTCACTCATCCGTCCTGCCTGCTCTTAGATACTGTATGACACCGCTGTGGGTTCTCATGGACACACTGCCCTTTGGAAATTCCCCGGCAGCAACTAATACAGCCCCGCCGTGTAACAGCAGCCTCCACTCAAACCAGTGTCACTGCACAGGAGCACAGGATGAATTATCACCACAGGCTTTGATGTGGTAGGCAAATTGATGGTGAGGTGCGCTGCCACTGCCAGGGTGATATCATGTTTTGCCCTCATCAGCAAACTCAATTGTAATGGTGATTCACTCCAAGGCTGCAAAACAAAAGTGTCACGCAGCCAAGTGCAAATAAAATAACAAAAAATACAAAAAAAATTTACATTAATTAAATTTGTGCCATTGCAATCAAAATGAAATATTTGAGATCTTTTCTCTCTTGGCCAAATAAATAAACCTAATTAGAACAAATTCAACCCAATTAGATTAACTTAAAATCAGCAGGAATTCACTGTGACCCCCAGAGCCTCAGGTCTCCTCTGGCCTCTAATCTCTGCATCCGTTCAATTAGCAGCAACCTTGCAGAAAAGCTTCCACAGTGCAGATTATGTCCTGCTCAGTGGTTGTTCTTAAAATCCACTGAAGTTCAATGCATCTGCGCAATAAGCTTTGCAGAAATACAGAATATAATTAAATAATAACTTCATAATGTTAAAAAAAAATCCAGAATTTTTTCAGTTAAATAAAATACAATATTGAAAACGCCAGGCTGAACAACAGTGATCTTGTAAAATGTAATATTCTAAATATACTGCAAATATCACTCAGTAATATTTTTTATATGACATCCCTGCACAATCACACAGGCTTGCAGCCTTTTGCATTTGCATATTTGCCTCCAAAGGAAACAGATGAATATTGGGTCCTTGCATACACACATCCTCTGACACACACACACACACACACATTGTCTCCAAGCCAAACTCCAGCCTTACCTCTCCCAGCAAAGCTGTAGCCCACGGTGCTGTTGTGCCTCTGCAGTGCCACTGGCTGTGCCTTCAGCCTGCCGGCTCGGGTGAAGTGTTATCCTCAGTGTGAATGTTTGCTCTTCTCTCCTTCCCTTCGCGACACTGAGCGTCCCTTCTCTCGCCTCTGCCGCGTCCTCAGCTGGCCTCTTGTACAATCCAGGTGGTTTGATGAGTGAGAGAGAAGAAGAGGAGGAAGAGGAGTGTCTACTGACAGGGAGCTGCTGCTGCTGCTGCTGCTGCTGCTGCTGTTGTGTGTGTGATGATGTCTGTGGCTAGTGACTGTGAAGACTGTGTGTGTGTCTGTGTGTGTGAAGAGAGAAAGCAGAAGGGGAGAGACAGGACCTGCCATGCAGATATCAGCCCCTGTTGCTGTTAAATTTAAACCACCCTCCCTGCTGACACCTTGAGCCACGGCTGCTCTCCCGCTCCAGCACACAAATACACTCGGACGCAAGCACACACAGAGCTCTGATGGTACCATATGGCTCTTGACATAAGACTGAGCCCTTGGGAGTCTGTGACTATCTATGAGAAGAGAAAGAGAGAGGGGGTGGGGGTGGCAGGCGTGAGAGTCAAAAGGAAATGCAGGTATTTTATTAAGTGCTTGAAGTTTTGAAAAATAAAATATGTGGAGAACTTAAAAGCTTATGATTGTCCAAACGATGCATGGAAAGTTTCAAATGTGGGATCAAAATTGATCCCAAAACCTGGCTCCTACTGTGCATGTCCCACAATGCAACACAGCTACCAACTGGGCAGTTCTGTTCAGCTGCTTGTAGCAGATATTTCCAACCAAAAGTCTGACTCAAGTGACATCACTCGAGGCAGTTTGTGCACGGCTCCCTCTTGAGTTACAAAGGCCTGCAGACTTCAGTGTTTGAAATTAAAAAAAAAAAAAAAAACTGGTGGTGATGCTCTTTAGTGAGTGTTTTTCACCTTGAACAGGGGTGGGGTTGCACCAAAAATAGGTGCCTGACACTTTAAGTGCCAGCCCCTGCGCTGTTTTTTTTTTTTTTAACTGGGTTACTTTCTGATGCACCTTGCAAACTGATTACACCTCTGAGGCAGGAGGGTCCCAGACAGTTGAGTCACAGGCAGCCTCTTTCCCTCAGCAGATGTCAGAGCAGTAATGGAATTATGGGCATTGTTCAGCTTCAAATGGCATTCAGGGCAAAAATAAACTGCTTTGAAATGAATTAGTTTTCTATTCAAAGTCTGCCTTTTATTGGACGAGAAAAAAGTCAGACCAAAGACCGACCTGTGGATGTGTCTTTCTTCAATCTGCGTCTGCGTGACCTGAATTGTGTCAAGACAGAGAGTCCTCCAGCTGTCAGTGGCTCCTCTCCTTGACACGCTGCCATATATCTACAGCCAACTCCCTTTCCTTTCACCTCTATTTACCCAGGTGTGTGTGCGTGCCACTCTTTTTCACACTCATAAACTACCTCTTGACTCGTGATTTAGCGAGAGTTGTTTGTTCAGGTCTTTGACTGATTCAGAAAGGATAAAATAATGTGAGAACCTTCTTAAAAACAACCCTTTTTTTAAGCCTGCAGTGGAATGTGGTCGGTGACTCAGCTGTTCTGGCTGCAGCCTTAAAAAAATGGGGCACACACCTACACAAAGATTTTGCCTTGATGTTTAAAAAAAAAAACATATAGGATATGATCGTCATAAGCTCAGATGTTGGCTGACTCTGCTTGTTTTAATCTGCAGTTTAAAGACTAAATTAAAGCCAATAAAGCAACAAAAAGCTACAATATATGTTTGCTGCAAACGGTGTGTCTGAAATCTAAACACTAAACAAGATATAATAAAGTACTGGGGAGTGAAAAGAGTTTTATTCTGACACCTTGACTTTTGGCATTCAGTGGTACATAGATGTCAGTCCCTTTCAAATATGTTGTCATTCTTTACCATTTATTTAGTCTTGCCGTAAGCTCTGTACAGCACAATGTAGATGAAATTCTGGATTTTAAGTACAATTGAATTTCTCTACATATAGTTGAGTAGGTTACATTAAAAGTGAGCTTTTAAGAAACTTGAGGAGAGAAAAATATCACCAAAAAAAATTCTCCAAATCTTCAAATCAATTATTTTTTACAGATTACATTATGCATAGATGATTCAAGGCCACTTTTAACCTAATTAGAAGATGGGTGTAGCTCCAGGTACAGCCAATGCAAAATTGCCTTAAACCTGCATTCTTTCTAATGGCCAGCAGGGGGCTGCAAAAAGAACTCTGTCTATATGTCATTTGTAAATCCTTGTCCCATTTAGAGTAAAATAGATGACAAAGCAGTATATGATGCCTAACCAGAGGCTCCAACCTTCTTGGTGACGTTATGGTAGCTATGGCCATCTTTTTTATACAGTCTGTGATTTAGCACAGGAGAACACACTGATTGATAAGGTTTGCAGCTTTGGGATGTTAAATATTAACACTTAAATTTTGTTTGGCAGCTCTGTCAAGCCTTTGAAACTTATGTGAAGTATGTAGTGAAACAGCATGCATGTGTGGTGAAATGTCATATTTAAATATGAAATATAAAATAAAAATACATCACTAAGGACAGATCCACACTGTGGGAAAGGGCATGTAAACTAATGACTGGTGCATTACATAAAGAAAATTTTAAAACACACATGCCCTTTTGTCAAGTCCAGACGTTTTGCAGCGTAAGTCCTGGACTGGTCTCGGGAAGCAGTAACTTTACACTGGTTACTAATCACAAACATCACAGAATTAACCTCAGTGACAGCTCTGAAGGTGGCACGACAGAAAGTGCAGGCCTAGAAGTTTCCAACGACCCATCTCTCATCACTCACAAATGGCTGTGTGTGTGTGTGTGTGTGTGTGTGTGTGTGTGTGTTTCTGATCTGTATGTGCACATGCTCAAGAGTATCATGTTGCGTTACTCTCATTCACTGCCATATTCAGTCAATAAGTTTGTTTATGTTCACTGGTTAGACAAAATAAATACAATAAATATGATAAGATACACAAAAGACATACTTATAAGTTTCTGATATACAGTGTGTGCAAATAACAAAGATCCAAATGTGGTTTCTATCATTTATGATCCTATAATGTATTTCTATTTTATTTAATTAGTTTAAACTGAACTTCCATGCTTGCCCTTGGAAATGGCAACATAACATTAACACCACAACTCTCAGTCACGCCATATGTTACTTTTCTGGAGCTTTGATCATGTTGTCTTCATCTGATGGGGACGAGTCTAAGGAATAATACACTTTAATCTACCCAGCCACCACACAAGTCATTAACCTGAAACATGCATGTAAGAAGTATGAATTTATTCATTGTTTGCTCATGTGTTCAAGCTAGAAACTTGAAGTAAATTTTTAATTTTAAAAAGATCTTAAAATCTGTTCCTAAATAGATCGGAGGCCAGAAATTGGTCATGCACATGCTGACTCATGCTTATCGTTGCTCGTTTTTTACATCACCATCTAACTGTGCATTCGTGTGCTCATCAGATGGTCCAGATTTCCTGTTTTGGCAACCTGACTTTGTTATGTTCACTTGCTTTTTAAGTCAGAATGTAAATGTGTTTAAACAACATTTCAATAATCACTTCTAGTATATAATTGCTTTACCTGACTTGTTTTCAGGATACCTGCTACTAAATAACTTTTCTGACTAATCTAGGTGGACAGCAAGTAGTGTTTACAACCTGATCCTTATTACAACAGAGGTTTACCTCCATCTGCCATGTTTTTCTCTATAACATCAACAGCTTTGCAGGGCATACTGCAAAATTTTCTCCAACTTTCCGAGTCCATCACGTCAGTTTTCTCAGTCAAAAGTACATTTTTCAGATTATTCCAGCAATACACTAATGTACAATAAAATAACACACACAAGGCTTTACGAGATAGATTTGATGGGTTACAAGAGGATAAACAGTAAAGAAAACATTCTTTAATTTTGGCTATTTTCTAATAAACCACTCAATCACTCACAAATTAGCAGGTTTTAAATGATATTATCAGCTAATTTCATCCAGCTAGCTGGCTAACTCTCTGGGGGTAAAAACTTAAAAACCTCCCATCTTTCTCACAGTAATGACACTAACCCATTTTCCATCAGTCTCTTACTAAGTTGGAGCTCCTGTCTCTGTCCAGTCCACAGTCCCTTTACGAGCTGTCTGCTCAGCCTGTTCAATATACTATATGTCAGAGTAGCTGTAAATGGCCTTTTTGGGACACTTGCCATGACACTAGAGAGCTTTCACAGAACACAGTGGCTAGTTTAGAAATGTGTATTGTGTGTACTTTAAGAAAGAGTGAGGGTCTGAATGACGCCTCAGGGAGTTTGCATATAACTAGATTCTATTTGTACCTGTATATAGGATTGGGGGTCATGTGGAAAATTGTCCAGTTGTCACCGGTTGTGCCTCATCCTTGTCTTTGGTTACTAATTTTTGCTCATTTCTGAAACAGTGGGTCCTTATTTCAGACAGAAGGAAAGAAGCCCAATTCTCACTTGAAATTGGGAAGCTGGTAAAAATCACAAGTAAATATTACATTCATCTGTAAAGAAACTGCAGATAAAACAATTTAACACCAGCAAAGCTGCACTGAACCCCCCTGCTTAACACCTTCTGCCAACTGAAGAGCAGATACATGGCAGACTCAGTTACTTACACCACACAGGAATTATCGGTATGAGGAAAATGAGAAAAGTAGTTTTTAATTTGATTTTTATTGAGGTATGATTTGTTAGCTGCCATGTAAAACCACGCAAATGTTTTCCACTTGGCCATGCCAAGTCAGTTTATCACACACACACTCTCTGACCCTCGTCCTCCTTCCTCTCCCGCTCGGCATTATGGGAGCGGGCCATTTAAAAACGGAGGTATTTACGACTCAGCCCTCTCCTCTTGAGTTCCTGGAGCTCCTCTCAACATGTGGGTCTGGCAGCTCAGTTTAAAGATAGACTGGGTTTTGGTCGTGCCTATTTTGTGTCACAGTCCATCTGTCTGTCTGCACACCTGCCTGTCTGTTAAAGCAGGACCGAACATTTCCCAAGACAACTCACTCAGCATGTGTAAACTCAGCTTAAGAAAGAAAACCAAAGCTTTTTTATGTAGACTCGGATGACTTTGTGATTGAATTTGTGTCCTAATGGACACCAGAAACATGTCTATTCACTCTTGATTCCTTCTGACTTGGATAATCAAGACATAATTCAATTAAAAAGGTAAATGGACTGGTTCTTATAGAGCACGTTTCTACTCAAGCACTCAAAGTGCTCTATACAACATGTCTCATTCACACAAGCACTTTTCTCTATGTGCTTTCTATCTAACATCCACATTCCAATGAACGCACCGGGGGAACTCGGGGTTCAGACACGCAGACTGGAGTCGCCAGGGATCAAACCACCAACCTTCCAATTTGTAGATGACCCACTCTGCCTCCTGAGCCACAGCCATCCCAACACATTAACAGTAGTCATCTCAAGGCACTTTATACTTACAAAGTAAAGGCCCTACTATATTGTAGGTAGAAACCCTATAAGCAAGTACGTGACAGTGGAGAGAAATAACTCCCTGTTGACAGGAAGAGACCTCCGGCAGCCATCTGCTGAGGCTGGAAGGGGTGACGGGAAAGTGAAAACCAAAGAAGAGCTTGGAAAAATGACAAATAGCAAATTATACAAAGCGCAAATATGCCAAAGCAAAAGCCTTGAATTCAAAACATAGGTTTGATAGCTGCATTTACTATCAGACGATGTTAGAAGTAGGGATGCATTGGTCCGATATTTGGACTGGATATCGGTAACGATGAGCCGATCAGTTCAGTTCTATGTTGTTCTGTGTTTACTTACATGACTGAAAAAATCCTACAAAGATGACAATGCTTTCTCTCTCTCCCTCTCGCTCACTGTTTTACTTTCACTCTCACTGTGTTCGGTCAGATAACTCATCTAAAAGCTTGGAGGACACCAGTGTAACACTTATGGTATTATAACATGTTGTTATCAACAGCTGCTGTCGTCTGTCAGCTGCACAGCAGTGTGGGAGGAGGAAAAAGGAGAAACCACTGGGACTGGAAATGACAGCAGTTTGCAGCCTAATGACTCTCACTTTGATGCAAAATAAGACCCTGATACACATAAAAGAATGATTCCCAGTCTCCACCTCACAGTGAGGAATACAGATTTAATTTAACACTGATATCAGATCAGTACCCGGTATCGGCAGATACTCGCAGCCAAAGTATCGATATCAGATCGCAGAAAGCTGGATCAGGTTATCCCTAGTTAGAAGTAACATATAACGTCAAATATCCATCCATCCATCCATTTTCTTCCACTTATCCTATTCAGGGTCGGGGGCTGGAGCCTATCCCAGCTACCATAGGGTGAGAGGCGGGGTACACCCTGGACAGGTCGCCAGTCTGTCGCAGGGCTAACACAGAGTGATGGATGGATGTAATATAAAATAACACTAAAGGGATTATTAAAGCACTATACCATTGTCCTTACTGTGAATGTACTTAGGTAGTGTTCACTATTGTCCATGTGTACTTTAAAACATTTTAAAGACTGTGCCATCAAATAATGCATTTGTCACACTGTTCATAATTAACAGCAGGGGTTGCAGTATAGTAGTAGTAATATAAGTACTCCACCTGTTTAAACTATGTAAAAAAAAAAAAAGTGCAAAAAATGTTGTTTTGAAGTGTCTAATATGAAAGAAAACGTTGGGTCCTGTGCTTCACATCTAAAAGATTCTGTCACCACCTACTGGTGGAAAAGGAGAAATCATCAGCCATCTCTGAGCCCCAGCTGAAAACAATGATGCAGTGATGATTTGAGCACAGCAGCGAGGGAAAGCGGCAGAACTCTGCAGAGCTGAACCTGTCATGGTGCAAGCCTGCGCTTCTCAGCTTGTTACACTGCATTTCCATCTTCACGTCTATCAGTGGCCTCAAGTGGAGCGGACAAAATCACAGGTCTGGACACGGGCAAAGCTCATGTCCTATCAGGTTAAGAAAAAGACAAACACACACCTTAAAGGGACTTCACATTTCTACAAAGCAATACCACTGAGGCCGGCATATAGAGTTGGGATGTAGTTGTGCGTTTGTGCATGCGACAACATCTGCCAGTTATTTAAGATGGCCTCAGAGGCCTTGTTCGTTTATTACTAACCAGTCTGAGGAATAATCAAACACTTTAATTTACTGTGTTAAAACCATTTATTAGTGAATTATGGTTGTTAAGGGTCCGCACTGTCAAATGATTCCAACTAGCTCTTTAGCAAATGAGGCCTAGATTAAAGGTTTCTAGAGATGCTTCAAACATCTCCACAAACAGACTGTGAATGCTGTCGTGCAGTTATAAAATGTTAAATCTTTTGGTGGTGTTAAATGTGTCGATTGTGAGTGTTTAAGTCTTAACTGCTAAAGGCTGGGTGGGTGGAGCTACCTGGTATAAAGGCCAGAGGTGGGGAAGCTTGTGTCAGCAGTGTCTATTGCTTGCACCTGTCAGCTAAGGCCTTGCTGCCTGACATTTAGTACTTCTTTTTCTTTTTTGGTGGGTATTTTGAAGGAGAAGCACAAACATGTCTGACGCGTACTTTGAAATTCTGCGACGGAGCTGCAACTCGGGGAATTACATCCCCTCAGGTCGACAGCTCCCCAGGACTCCTCCCTTAACAAACGTAGCAAGACAGTTGGATTTCACTGATTTATATGACAACTGTGAGGACCCACAGCAAAATATGGAGGTACATGCATTATTTCGCAGCTCTTTTTATTATTATTTTTAATCAAACTGTACTTCATGGACTTGACACACAAAATTGTTATCCTTTCATGAGCAGCACAGTGCCAGAGATGGAGATGAAGGTGACCAAAACGGGCAGCTTGTGATAAACTGTCTTGAGACAAATACAGGTGATCAACAGTAGAGAAAAGCAGAGAACATAACTTATTTATGATTTATTCAGCAGCAAAATGAAATCATCTGGATATGAGTTTTATAAAGAAAGCTGCACATTAAAGTTTTAATTGCAAAGCTTTATCTCCATATCTTTGTTCACTCAGAAAAACTTCCCAAATCAGATGACCCTCATTCCATGCTGAAAGGGATGAAGGGCTACCAGCTGACTGCAGCTGACCTGGAATTCATCAAGAAGGTGAAAGAGGAGCAACTTGTTAAAAAACTGCAGGTCGGCCTATATAATGACAGTTCGCAGTGATGTCCATTAAATGTGCCGCTGAAACGACAGCATGCCAAAACTGTTAGATATTGTGGTGGTCTGCAGGGTGAGCTGGAGGAGGTGAAGAAGCTGCTGAAAAAGGAAACAATGGCCTTAGAGCTGGCATGTGCTTCCAAGGAGAAGGCAGAGGCTGAGCTCAACAGGGTGAGTTATTCTGAAAGGCAATAAACATGGAAACCTTTGCATGGTAGATAACAAAACTCATGCAAGACAACCTTCTATCCTGCGAGAACCATGCCTCCAAAAACACATCCTTTCAAAGAAACTCCTTGATGTTTCTTTATTTCTATAGCTGCTACTAGGGCACATCTGTCTTTTTTTATCATCATAATAACTCAGTGAATGTTCAAGCTTGAGTCTGTTACAGGCATTTTTATTGGCATTTTATATTTCCCCTAAAATAGCATTATTTTTTTTTTAAATGTCTTTCCTTCAAGGTCAGTGATGGTACAGACTTGAAGTTAAAATGATGGATCCTTTGAAATGATTCGTTCTGGCATTTACAGCCTGTTAGATAACGTTCTGTGGAAATTCCTCAAAATCATGGGAGCAGATGACATCCAACAAAGGATAAGAGGCAGATTTAATCCACAACATCAAACACTAACCCACTGAACCTGCAGATTTTTTTTTTTTTTAAAGCAAAAACCTAAACCTAGTTGAAATGGCTACATGTATACATTGTTCGCACATGAAGTTTCACTTGAAAAGGTTTTTATGAACACACTCTGATAAATCTACTGCCTTTTGTTTCCTGTCAGTTCCCATCTTGTGAAGAGGTCACCAAGTGGGCAAAGGTGGTCCTCAAAATGGCATCCCCACTGACTGAGTTAACCGACCTGGACGCCACATCTCTCCTATCCATGGTGACCATGAAAGACATCCAGGACACCATGGATAAGAAGAGGGTTGAGCTCAATCAAATAAAGAAGATGGTGGCAAACAAGTAATTTGTTACTTGGAAAAAGCCATATTGAGCCAGGATCATGGCTCTATTTATTCATGTTTTGGTGTAATGGCTGAAGCCCCAAAACATTTTTCTCACTGTGTAGCTCAGGAATGCTGTCAGCATCTTGACTTCTGTGGGGAAAAAAATGCCCATCATTGTTCATCTCCTTCAAATCACAGGAGGAAGAAGGAGGTTGAAGAGAGAGGGCAGCTGGAAAAGCAAATCGCCAATGAACAGGTAAGCGAATATGGAGGGCCAAAACTGCCAAAATATACACTCAGTGGCCACGTCATTGGGTACACCTTGCTCGTACCAGGTTGGACTCTCTTTTGACTTCGGAACTGCTTTAATTCTTCATGGCACAGATTCAACAAGGTGCTGCAAACATTCCTCAGAGATTTTGGTCCATGTTGACATGACAGCATCACACAGTTGCTGCAGATTTGTCGGCTGCACATCCATGATGAGAATCTCCCGTTCCACCACATCCCAAAGGTGCTCTGTTGGATTGAGATCTGGTGACTGTGGAGGCCATTTGAGGACAGTGAACTCACTGTCATGTTCAAGAAACCAGTTTGAGATGATCTGAGCTTTGTGACATGGTGTGTTATCCTGCTGGAATCAGAAGAGATGGGTTCACTGTGGTCATAAAGGGATGGACATGATTAGCAATAATACTCAGGTAGACTGTGGTGTTTAAATGATGCTCAGTCAGTACTAAGGGGTCCAAACTATGCTAAGAAACTATCCCCCACACCATTACACCACCAGCAGCAGCCTGAACCGTTGACAAAATGCAGGATGGATCCATGCTTTCATGTTTATACCAAATTCTGACCCTACCATCTGAATGTTGCAACACAAATTGAGACTTATCAGACCAGGTTACGTTTTTCCAATCCTCCATTGTCTAATTCTGGTGAGCCCGTGTGACTTGTAGCCTCAGTTTCCTGTTCTTAGCTGACAGGAGTGGCACCTGCTGCTGTAGCCCATCTGCTTCAAGATTTGATGTGTTGTGCATTCAGAGATGCTCTTCTGCAAACCTTGGTTGTAACCAGTGGTTATTTGAGTTACTGTTGCCTTATTGTCAGCTTGAAGCAGTCTGACATTTCTCCTCTGACATCAACAAGGCATTTTCACCCAGAGAACTGCCGCTCACTGGATATTTTCTCTTTTTCAGACCATTCTCTGTAAACTCTAGAGATGGTTGTGCAGGAAAATCCCAGCAGATCAGCAGTTTCTGAAATACTCAGACCAGCCCGTCTGGTACCAACAACCATGCCATGTTCAAAGTCACTTAAATCACCTTTCTTCACCATTATGATGCTCAGTTTGAACTTCAGCAGGTCGTCTTGACCATGTCTATGTGGCTAAATTCATTGAGTTCCTGCCGTGTGATTGGTTGATTAGATATTTGCATTATTGAGCAGTTGAACAGGTGTACCTAATGAAGTGGCTGTGAGTATAGGAAGCCATCAACAAATTCATAAATTGTGATGGTAAATAACATTTGCTATTGTATGTTTTTAACGTTTACCTTTTTATTTATTTATTTTAATGCTTCAGTAGTCACGAAGTGGCTGTCATTCAAAGTGTTTTATGAGGCTGACTTTGGTTGGCAGATCAGTTAAAGGACCGTAATAGAAATGGCTGCTTCCAGTCAGGAAATTGACATAGAACTGAGCTAATCTACCTGGAGAATAATACTGCTAAATATGTAAAACTAGGGAGGGTTGGATGCAAATAATAAACAAATACAAAATCAAAAAAGAAACAATTTATGCCACTCATTTTAGAGTATGCCCAGACTTAATCTTAATATAAATTTTGATTTATTCATGGCATATTCTTTTTAATTGTTAGTTTGGCAGTTTTGGTCTTCCATAAAAGTGAGGCTCCAACTTGAGATTGTAAAGTTATCAATTATTTGTATCTGTTTTCAGCTAAAGATACAAGGGTTGATGAGGCAGTTATCTGACTTGAAAGCTGAACTTGCACAGCGAGAGGTGAGGATCTAATTTAATCCCACATTGTACTCCTTCATTTATCTTGTTGAACAGTGAATTGAGGGTTACAGTGCTACATCCACACAGTATCTGAAGGCTTGTGATGTTTCCTTTCATATGGTTTCACAGGAAGCCTGGAAATCTCTGGAAATGCAGGTGAACAACCAAGAAGTGCAAGAACTCAAAGATGATTTAGAAGTCACTAAAAGCCAAATGAAACCCCAAAGAAAGGGAAGGAAAAAAGCTGCTAAATCTACTGAAAAGTTGCAAGACACAACAAACAAAAGTAAATCAACAAGGAGTAGAAACACGGACACGTTAAAAACCTCAACAGAAGAGGAGCCAAAGCTGTCTGGAGCTGCAGCAGAGAAGCAGAAAAAGCCAGTCAAAGCAACCAGAGGGAAAAAAGACAAAGCTGAAGGGCAGGATTTAAATTCCCAAGAGTCAGTAAAACCTGAGAGAGGGAGAAGAAAGCCTGCTGGAACTGCTCAGAATACAGTTTCCCAGCAGAAAAATCAAAGTAAAGTGAAAACTGGGGAAGCTGGGGCGCCCTCTTGTGGCAGGAGGAAAGCTGCTGCCGCTGATGCTGGAGGTGAGGCACAAAAAGAAGGTCTGAGAAGATCCAAGAGGATCGCCAGCAAGAAGTGAGGTGCAGCAGGTGCCAGTTCAGAGCCATTTCTGTCTTGGTCCCTTTGAATCTGGGATACTTTGACTAGTGGGAGATGCTTGCCTTCAGACAGAAAGCTTTATTGCATTTTCAGTTAGATTTGGGCAGCAAAAATACTTGGATAGGTCCATGAAAGGAAAATTGTTGTGGGTAAACCCTGTGTCAAGGCAAAGTTTCTCTGCAAGCTGCATTTGCTGCTCAGGATGACTTTTACTTTTCATCTGGCACCATTTTAACTCGTCAAGAAACAGACGCCCCCTCAGCTGTACCACAGCATGCTGATACACTAGACTGAACATTTTTGGAGAGTGAACATTTTACCTACCTGTTATTGGCCTGTTTTAGCCTGACAGCATTAGCACTTAATTACAACCCTGTTTCTTTTTAAAGTTTAAAAATATATTTAAAAGTTTGTCATTTTAATCATCGGTTTGCTTTTTCTTTTTTTTTTTTTTTCTAAAAAATAAAGTGGAACTTTCACAAAGCTAGAC